>MKEJ01024650.1:0-11637 GCA_001753735.1 Embelia ribes | reverse complement strand
CTTGGTAGCAATAGACTATGTGTCCAAGTGAGTTGAAGTAATCCCTACACGTACCAACGACCATAAGCTCGTCATTAAATTTTTAAGGGAGTACATTTTGCTCGCTTCGGAACTCCTCGAGCAATTATCAGTGATGGCAGGAAACACTTTTGCAATTAACCTTTTCGGGTATTGATCAAAAAGTATAGGGTTGTGCATAAAATTGGTACTGCTTATTACCCATAAATGAGTGACCAAATTGAATAGCCAATCGTGAAGTCAAGGGGATCTTAGAAAAAACGGTTAATCCAAACCGCAAGGATTGGTCATAACGACTTATTGATGCACTATGGGCTTATCATACTGCCTTCAAGATGATCTTAGGGATGTCTCCCTACAGGCCTGTCTATGGCAAGGCATGTCATCTTCCATTTGAACTTGAGCATAAAACCTATTGGGCTGCTAAAAAATGCAATGAGCCATTTCTTGCTACGGAGGAAAATTGTAAACTACACATTATTGAACTTGAGGAGTTAAGGAATGATGCGCACAAAAATGCCAACATTGCAAAGGCTAAGATGAAGTCTTTACATGACAAACACATCGTTACCCGCCGTTATTCATTCAGTGATAGAGTTTTACTCCACAACTCCCAGTTACTTTTCTTCCCGGTTACAGATTTTTTGTCTGTCTGACGGCCGTCCGATGGCTTAAGGCATTGGACAACACGCCAGACAAACATGTCCAGAGTTACCCCTGATCCAAAAAAAGTTGAAAATTTTCTAAGACATTTTTTCAGTATCCGACGGGTTACTTGCCAATGAACAAGCATCGGACACCCTACTCAGAATCATCAGACAGCCTTAGTAAATGCAAATTTTCATCTTTCTACTCTTTAGGGATCTTGTCGGACAACTAGCATCTTTTTGAACGGTTATGTCTACTTCAAATTAGATATGTATCACTCATATACACCTTTCAAGACCAAGAAATGAACAAGCTATATCATTCAAGTTCACAAGTCCAAAAGCTCAAATTCCCTTTTCATTCTTACTCAATTTTGTTACTAATTTATAAGGGTTAAATTTGAGTGACATTCTCATGCTAAACTTTGCTGTAATATTAGGAAGTAAGTTATAAACTTTCAACTTTTGTTTTTGAGCTAGTTTTTGGTAATTTGAGAGGGATTGTGTTCGGGTTGTGAGTACAAGCTCGAACTAGGAACTCGAGTAGCTCAAGAATTTAGGTAGCAAGTAGTATCCGTCAAACTACTTGATTTTAGTCACGGTTAGAACTCAGAATACTAACCGGCTCTTTAGGTTGTAAAATTTTATATTGCATTCTAAAGGAAACTCACAACGTACAATCTTGAAGAGTGGACGTAGGAGTCCTACCGATTCATTGTCGAGAAAGACTATTGCCGAACTACTAAATATTGCGGTGTTGTATTTTCTTTCATGTCCTTTATTTTCAATCTATTTATTACTATTATCATTTGCTCATTCATCATACTTCTTAAAACACATTTTTGAGAAAGATAGAAAGATTTTTAACTCGATAATTTTTACAGAAAACCAGTTCACCCTCCCTCCCCCTTCTTGGTTTGCCTTTTTGGCTAAACACAAGGGATGTCTATTATCGTGCGAAAGCCGTTGCGTGTTAGAACAACCATTTTCTTGGTTGCCGGTTTTGGGGCAAAGAAGCTCCCACTGGACACAAGCAGCAGCTTGCTTTCAAGCTTGGTATAGTAGAGCTCTGGAAAGGTTGCTAGAACGCCTAGCGTGTGCAGGCTTTTTGTTCCTATCTTGTAGGACTTGTCCTGTGAACCAAAAGATTGAAACTCGTTACAAATAGGGGGCTAAAGAACGAAAGGATGGCGAAACAAGAGAGCATAGCAAGCATATATAAAGAAAGAGTAATTATATATGTACATATTATTGTGTACATACTTTGTATATACACTTGGTTGGCAAAATCATAAACGTTGATCTCCTCCTTTAAGTATAGGAGCAATTCACATCATCTAACAATCAAACAACATGGTATATTAGAAAAAAAAATGACTTTTTTGATTGTAGCTTATAAATTTTAATTTTTTTAATTTTTTCTCTTAAAAGTTGGACAATGTTTGTTGTTCAGCCTATAAATTGAAATTTTTTATTGTTATGGTATAAGTAAGCTAAAAATTTTAAATTGTAGGTATTTATTTTTTTATAGTTTGAAATAAATCGCTTATTTGCTTAAGAGGCGCAAACAAATGAACTTGAAGTATATATATATTAATATGTATGTAAATCATTATCATGTAAAAATTCTACGCATTTAGGTATATGAACAATTCTATGTGTTTTTTTGACCTAATGTGGAAAATATGTTATTCACTGCGTATATCACGGGGGTAAGAGACTTGAGTCCTCTCTCAACTATACAATCTTTAGAAAATTAGAAAATTTTCCTTACATTTGTTACGTCTTCCTAACTAACTAATCTTTCACAAATGAAAAGTCAAAAAATAACAAACTTCTTCCTAACTAACTAATATTTCACAAATGAAAAGTCAAAAAATAACAAACGTTTCATGGAATTTTGGTCCTTGAATTTCTAATAGGGTTAATTACAATAGCGAACTTGGCTCCTGGAATTTTGGTCCTTGATATCTCTAATTGAAAAATAAAGTCTTTGAACTACTATAACTTTGCTCTCTATAATAGCACGAACAAAAAATCAGAAACATAAAGTCAGTTTCGGTTCGAACTTAGTCATGCATATATTTTGTAATTCCACCAAATCATAGCATGTGGTATGGTAAATCATGACTCTTGTCACACTATCCCGTGACATATCCAAAATTTCCGAATAAAAGTATGTAACACTTTTATATATGAGATTAGTACTTTATGTCAGGCTGATTGCAATATAGTGGGATTAATAAAAAAAAATATTTGTATTTTATATAAAAATTCTACAAATTTTTGAATTGTGTCCCTTCCATTCAATCCGTCAATGACGACTCCATTTTCACATTTCTTGTGTATTTGTTCATCTTGATTACTATCTTCTTTCATTGAGTGATTGTTTGGTTATAATTTATATGTTTTAATTTTTTAATATTTTTTACTTAAAAATTGAATAATATTTAGCTATTCAGTTTTAAAATAGAACTCATTTGCTATTTTAATCTAAATAACCTAAAAAATTTAAGTTAAATACATATAACTATTTTATTTTAAAAAAATAATTTAATTAATTTATTTAAATACTGCGACAAAACAAATCTTAAGTAATAAAGTGACGGGATACTTGGAATGTGGGGACACGGTTGTTGGTACAGGAAAGGAGTTCCCAACCTAGATACAAGACACTATTTTCTCTTACTAACGTACCAAATTATTTTAACAATACTTCTAGGTTTAGTTTAAAGATGGCCTAATTTATACACGTGAACCGATATGCTATATTATAGGTTTGTTTGGTTATAGTTTTTAAGTAAATAAATGAATTTATTTTTATTTAAAAAAAATAAAAATATCTAATTTAAAATTTCAGTTTATTTAAGTTAAAATAGTAAATAAATAACGTTTTTAAGCTAAGTAACAAAATATTATTTAATTTTTAAAAAGAAAAAAAAAATTTTAACTGAAATTTATAAGTTACCTCCAAACAAGCGTTCTGTCTATTAAGTTATTCCAAAAGTAACTTGGCTATCTTCTTTCACTCAACAAATGTTTTTTAGTGACATACAACCAATCCAGATACAAGAGGTAGGCATTATGGGCAAAACAGATCCAGAAATTAAATATAATAGGAGGGCCGAATATCATATAAAAAATTTAAGCGAAAAGTTATAACTTTGTTTTTTTGGAGGACAACGGAGGGCTAAAGCTATATAAATAAAATTACACTAAAATATAAAATATTAGATATACCTTTCTAAGTCATGAAAGTCGATTGCCACCAATAACAAACTTATAGATACGTCCTTTTATACTCCATATATTCGAAAACTTGTGTTGCACCAAACGTCCTGTTTTATAGCATATATTTGGGGAATAAGAACGCATTGTTAGCCACAGTCCATATATCGATGGGCTTTTCCCTACGCAAGAGTGAGGGGAAGTGTTAAAATTATTCATTGTTTTGCATCGTAGACTTATTTATCTAACTTGTAATTTATTATTCGTCATTCTCTTTCCCTTTCTTGATTGTTTTATGTTGAAATATATGAACGTTTTTTTGGAAAGTAAAAATATATGAGCTTTAACAAGTTCACAGTTGTGATATGCTTTGTAAACCATTTTCTCAATATATTCTAAAAGCAGACAATGGTGAATCACATGACCAAGTGGTCAGACCAATATAATTTTTGAAGTAGTAGTACACAAAAAATATGCAAAGTAGGACCAAAGAAAAGTCTATATAATTAATTTAGATATATATGAAAAAGTAAATTATGAAAATTGATAATATGTATTTCATTTTCCTTCCTTTGCAACTAGAAATCACAGCTTGTGCTACGTTCTTAATCTTTTTTTCTCATTCGAAAAATGACAGTTGGGATTAATATGACCGTTTGGGTACACGAATAAATTTCTTTATGTCGAATTTATACGAAAATGAATATATAAACCTAAAGAAATGATATTTGACTTTTCAAAATTTAGGCAAGACTTCCATTATTGGGGTCCAAAAAACTACATTTATCTGGGCTTGGACTGGTCAACATTTGCTTCCGGATTGTACGGTGTAATCGTTGATTCTTCTTGTTCAATCGCAGGTCATTTAAATTCTAATTATTAATTTATTAGTTATGAGTTAAATATAATTACTAATCCCATAGTGCCCAAGTATTTAAACACCTTACTAGTATTGTTTGGTAGTAGTTTTTAAGTTTTAGTTTATTTGTTTACTTGATTGAAATATAAATTTTATTTGGTTATCCAGTTTTTAAACTAAATTTATTTGCTATTTTGGTTTAAATAAGTTGATTTTAAGCCCAATGCATCAATTTTTTGTTTTTTTAAAAATTGAAATAAGGTAACTTATTTTTTAAAACTTTGCAACCAAACGAATTATGTAATAAAGGTGGTGAGTTTTTTTCTCAATCTTTTTTACAAAGAGTGAATTTGGTTCAACTTTGAAGTAAATCATTTTAAGTCTTTGCTGTTTAATCACCTATTTAATTATAAGTCGGTACAATATTATAAGTCTATAACCAAACTAGACCACCTGCCATTCCTGCTTATACCGGTTTAAAACTAGCTACATAGTCAGGTTATATAATTATGGAAAAAACACAAGACTAAGGGTATGTTTAATTGCACTTTTAAGCAAATAATTGAGTTTATTTTTTATTTAAAAAAAAAGAAATGTATATAGTTTAAATTTTCTAATTTATTTAGATCAAAATATTAAATAAATTCAACTTAAAAATTAGACAGTTAGATTTTATGAAAAAAAATTGAAAATGGGAAAAAGTTTAAAGCAAACAACTTCTAAGCAACCAATTCTTCAAAGACTAATGGTCCACGTGGGATTACAAAGACTGATCAAAACATATTTCTATACACACGTTTTAAGTGTAAATTAATTTTCTGTCCATTAATTTGGTCTCATTGACGGACTTTGACTAAAACTAATTTAAATTGATTGTCAATTCAGGAATAAATTACAGACGTCCCCGTAGTTTCAACTAAATTTCCATTGGCCTCACATAGTCTTAATTCCAACACACGTCGTCAAGTTTTGAATATGTAACATCATTAATCGCTTATGGAGAAAAAATAATGAAACACGTATGAAATTACCAAATGTGTAGTCCACTTGGGGGCAAATTAGTCTTTTTGCTACTTTCTCTTAATTGCGCACATTAAGGGTCTTGATATTGCAAAACATCTACAAGAAATATATCACTTTTTAAGTCTGTGTTTTAAAATTTAGGGTTTATTAGTGTGTCAATTAAAGTTATGGGGATCAATTAGAAATTTTAACAAAATGATGGGGATATTCGTATAATTCATTCGTCCATTTGTTAAGTGTTCTAATGGGATTTGTCGAATGTGGAATATTAAGGCTTTCAAGTACAAGTATTACACAATGTGTGGTCCCACTATTTTGGTAATACTAAATTGACGGTTTTAATAGGTTTGGTTCACATTTCTTTCAACATGTCTAGTCTCTTTTTACAATCTCAAATTTTGGGCGAGTCTTAAGTGGTTTTTTCCAATAGTTCAAATTGTGTATTTGTTTTTTGTTTTTTATTTTTGTTTTATTTTTTGAAATTTGTGGTTTTCGTCGTCTTGCGCCGTCCGACTAGTCCACAGGATCTAGTGTCTTGCATCCACGATAATTCCCAACATAGATCAGGGTTTAGCATAGCAAGTTAGGGAGTATGGCCCTAAGTGCGGCATATACGAAGCAAACTCCCCACCTCATATCTGATGTCATAAGTACTGGTCATTTGATTACTAGACCGACCTCATGGGATTCAAATTGTGTATTTGTTGCAGCCCCTTGTCTACAACAATTCTAACCATGTAATTTTATAGATACTTTTTGTGTTGGGTACTTTGTTTCAACATTAAGCAACTTCAATATTAAAATTCTAGAGAAATATTTTGTTCTCATTAAGTATGTGCAAAAGTTTGAGGGTGGTATCTACTCAACTAGAGGTTCGAAACCAATGATCTAGAAAACGTCACGTTACTTTTTTCGTGATTTTAATAATGTACTAGCCATGGTTAATCGGAAGCTCAGTTGGATATTAAAAAATTGTTTTTCCAAAAATCGTTTTTGAACGCAAAGTTTTCGTTTCTCATACTCGTACTAAAAATTTGTTTCCAAAAGTTTCATTCCTTCTAAAAAAATTAGCAAAAAATAAAAAAATAAATAAAAATATATCATATTTTAATCAATTTTTGTATAAAATTAGTATATTTATTATACTATAATAAAGTTTTTATTTAAAATTTAAATATCTTTGCAATTCTACATATTTTTTGAGTATTTCTGACTAATTATAAGATGATTGATATCTCTTTTAGCTTAATATATAAAATATTTTTGCTTCCCTTCTCTCATATGCATAATTTTAAGAATACATTTCCCGTTTTTGTTTTTCGTTAGGGCTTCCATTTATCTCTCTCGTAAATATGATATATTGGTTGGATTTTGATAAAGTGCTCCTAATTCTTTTTCTCTTTTCTTAAATTTGTGTCCAAAGACTAATCGGTAAGCTCGTTTCCTTTGCTTTTATAGGACAAATACAAGCTTATTTGGTTAGAGTTTTTTAAAAACTACTTTTTCTTCATGATGTTTTCCATTTGCTTCCTCAGTGTGGTTAAGTGCATATGATTTTTACCTTTTCTAAGAGCGAAAATTTCCTCATCCCATTGTTTGGTAACAATCAGTAACAATTTTCATAATTAAAACAGATGTACTAATAGCTTAATCCATACGACATTATGTATGTACCCTAATTACGTGGTCAAATCCAAAGATCTCGTGTTTTCTGGAAGAGTTTAATTTATATCTTTAGTCAATTTAGAAATTCCGTACCCCATCAGACATATGTTTTTTTACATACGTAGAGATTATCACAAATGCACATGTGTTCCATCCAATATCACCGTTGTATGAAAATTTATACACCATAAGTGTATTAAAATTGAAATCTTATAGAAAATAAATAAATTACCTTCTAAATCATCAAGGTTATTAGACCGAGTCCATATGAATCATATAAGGAGATATATTTTTTGAAGGGGGGCATTTTGGAGAAATTTTGAATATCAGGAACGCCATAGCCCTTTCCTCTCCCTCCATGGTCCACCCATGTTTCCAAAACCATCATTATTCCATTCTCAATTGTCCAAACAACTAAGTATAAATAGCTCTTACCACATGGAATCTCAACACATCTATCCTTAAACCAAATTCTTTGTAAACCCCACCCTAAGGAAAATCTCTCTCTTTTAAAAACTTGTTCTCTCATGGCTTCCTACATTACTTTCAAGACCTTGGCCATCCTGGCTCTTGCACTTTCTCTCCATGTTCAAGGCATTATAGGTGGGTCAAATACTTCCATATTCGAACTGTTTAATTGATTGCAATTTTTAAGTAAATAACTAAGTCCATTTTTTGTTAAAAAAAAAACCCAGTTGCATCAAATATAAAACTTATAACTTATTCAGGCCAAAATAATAAATATTATATATATATATATATATATATATGAAATGCAACCTAACACAAGTAGTAAAATCTTTATTTGGGTACAGATTTTTTCTTTTATAATAATAATTATTATTATTGTTTTGCTTGAAAGGACTTTCAATTTAAGTAGTTGACTTAGCAGTTGACTTGTTTTCTTTTAGGTTAATTACACTGTCTTCATAGTTTCACCTAAAAATTATATTTGGTCACGTAGTTTCAATTGAAACATTACTATAGTACGACATAATTATCATATATATGCTATACCACTGTCGCATTACTATTTAACCATTTTTGCATAATATAATCCAAGGCTAAAAAGATTTTCCAACCATGTAGGAGGAAAAATCGAGTGCGAGAATCTCAACAAGGACTCGTGCTCGTTTGCGGTATCATCCACAGGCAAACGATGCGTGCTCGATAAGATAGTGAAAAGAAGCGGGCTTGAAGAGTACACATGTAAGGCATCATCCATAGAGGCGGACATGTTAACGGACTGGATCGAGACAGATCAGTGCGTTGAAGCATGTGGACTTGATCGGAAGGCTCTGGGGATTGCATCGGACTCTCTCTTGGAGGCTCAGTTCACACAGAAGCTTTGCTCTCATAAGTGCTATGATAACTGCCCCAATGTTGTCGACCTCTACTTCAATCTAGCAGCTGGTGAAGGTATTCATACATATAATAAGTAATGAAATAACCATTTTTAAAATAATAAAAGATTTTTTGCTCTATCGTTCAGTTTTGTTGAAATTCTTACTATTAGTCGTGGTTTCAAACAAAAAAATGACAATTTCTATAATGGTAATTATTGCAGTATTATTATTTCATGCTGTAATGAAAGTAACATACCAGTCGACGAAATTAGATCAATGATTTTTTTTTTTTTTATCTTTGCTAGATTCATGGAAATCAATATGTGGTGTAGTTGCTATAGCCTATAACCACCCATTACGCACAACAAATATTATATCGTAACGGTTGACAAAGTAGTGGTGACTATCTATACACTTCAAAAAAATTTCTTCCTAAATCGATGCGTATATATCAGTTTAGACCCTAATCGAAACTATTATGCAATAGTAGCGGCCGATTTTTTAGGCACTGCTATTTGCCAAAAAAATAGCTTGAAATTTTTATTTTTTTTTATCTATACAATTTTGTTTATAATTAAGGATGAAAGAAGCTTTTTTATAGTTCCGCGATATGATTCAAGAAAGGATCATATGTTTCCATGATATGATTCAATCTAATATTTTTCCAAATATAACAGAACGATAGATCATTTTATGGAGCCCCCACTTGATTTATGAACTCATTGTTTAAATCATATTTTTTTGCAAGCTAGTATATATACCCATATGTAATATTTTGGGTTCCTATGTCGTGGCAGGTGTGTTTCTTCCAAAATTATGCAAAGTACAAGGAAATAATGAGCGCAGAGTATTGTCAGAGATCAAAAGCTCGGGTTTAGTGGCACCTGGACCTGAATCACCCGTTCTATTGGCAAAGTACAATATTGCCCCTGCAACGGCTCCATCCACTATTTGATTATCGATACTAATAACTATATATATAGTCGCTAAGTTTTGAAGTTCAAAAACTCGAATAAGAATGTGATAGTATTATGTACTTTGATACACTATAAAAGGTAAGTTTTGTACTTTCAGTTCCAAGAAAGGTGGATTGCTTGTGTAGGTAACTTCTTTGCATCACACAAAGTTCATGAAAATTGAAAACTATAAAATTTGCACGCATCAAAATAAAAATAAAAATTATGTATGTATTTATGTAAAAATGAAAAAAACAACATTAAGCAAGAGGCATAAATGTTTTTTTGGCCATAGTTAGTAAAATATATTACGAGAAAATGACATGGTCTCATATAGACGGGCTTAATACAATTTTTTAAATTTAAAATAAATTCCAAAAAACTTGGTATAGAACATGATTACTGTATAAATTTTCTTAAAGGATATTGTTTTCGTAGATTACAATATTTTTTCTGGAAGTTACAACCGGAAAACTACTTGAAAACCTAAATTATACGTGTATTTTATGGGATATGTCAACAATATGAGTATTTTTCATTGTCTTCTATATTTATTCTTAAAATGGAAATTGTTTTTAATTAAACGTACATACATGTATTAAACAACAAAAGTTTGAGTATTTAGTTGTCCATCTAACTACCTTGTATCACACAAAGTGTATGAAAATTGAAAAAAAAAACACACAAAAATTTGGGCAAGCAAAAAAAAGAAAATTGAAATAAATATATAAAATTAAAAAAATGTACCAGCTCACCTTCTCTCTTGCTATATATATAGAACAACATAAAGCAAGAGGCACAGATAGATGTATGGTGGTGTTTGTTCTTGATGCTGATGGAGAACTCCAAAGGGATCGCATTGATCCAAAATCTACAGTCCGTGTTTACATAATTTTGTTAATTATGATAGGTTGGTTCTGTTGGTTGGATCATGCGATCCCTTCGGATTTTTCCACCATAGCTCAAATTTGGCGACGGTTTTGTACTCAAAGGTACGGTTTTGATTTCCGAAACATTCGTATGAAAAATTGAGAACTATCTAGCTTGTTCTTGGTTTGTTCACTTCTTATTTCTATTTAACACCCAGAACTGAGTTTGTTCTAAAACTCAAGGTGGCAAAGAGGAATTTTTGAATATTTATTATCTCCATGAGTAATAGTAGGCTGCTTTGTTTTGCAAGAAGATAAAGAAAAAAAAAAGTAATTTATGGGAAAACTACACTTTTAGGTGCTTGTTTTGATGGAAAATTTAGTGTATATGTTATAAATCGGATGCCGAAAAAATCTCAGTAATGAAGATTACAATCACAACAAGATTTGTACTTGCTCCAGCTCCCGTTTTCGGATACAGTCATACTGCTTCCATTCTACGTTCCTGTCACATATATCAAAATGACGCAAGAGACTTTGTAAACAAGCTGCGGGCCACCTCGGACAGTGGTCTGCCACGACCGTGGAATTAGGCGGGCCGGGTTGGCCCAAATTGGGCTGAAGTAGGACAACATCCGGCCAGTTGCACGTGACATGCCATAAACAGGCTGGGCTTATGGGCCGGTTGGCCCGGACCCTTTTTTTTTTTCTTTCTAAATTTAAAATACTTTATGTTTTCTGAAAATGTTAAAATATAAAAAGTTTATATAATTGAAACTTCTTAACATTCACACAACAGCTTAAATGCGAAATCTATGATGGAGTAACCTTGTATTATGTTCATTCATTAACTTAATTTTATCGATGTGGGTTCTCACTTGATCCCCAGTTGAGTTAATTTTATACATATATAAGTATGTAAAAAATATCTGCATATTATATTTCCTCTATCCACAAATTATTACACATTTTGATAGGAGATGTTTTTTTAAAAAGTTTTAAAATATAATATTTTAATGTAATAAA
>MKEJ01024635.1:0-12056 GCA_001753735.1 Embelia ribes | reverse complement strand
GAAATTATCTAGTTGTAGTTATAGAGTTTGATATACTCCCGATGACATACTAAATAGAAATAAACCAAATTATAAATATCTGTTATTTTCTAGATAAATTTTATTGGAACTCATAAATTAGAAAACTTAGGAGAATAAACTAATTTATTGGATTTCCCATTTAAACATGACTTTTTATTATTGTTGAAATTTACGTTTACTAAGTTGTTAGTCATTCGTTAGTCAATGTATTGGACCAACCGCTGAACAATTAAGAGTGAGAATGATTTAATTATTTTTAATAATAATTAAAAGTGAATTCTAATGTTAGAAACGGGTGGTTAGAAATTTCTTAACACTTCCAAGCTAATTAGTAATCTCCGAGATTGATCGATACTCAGTTTCTTATACATAAAATTAAACAATTCCCAAATGTACTTGTTAGAATCTGCTTGTTTACGAAGCTATCGAGGGGATTGAACCACATACACAATACACATAAAGATAACCGTTAGGATTCTGTCAATTTTATAATTTTTTTTTTATCTTAAAAATTGTTGGAGTTTGATAAAAGAGCTGACCAATGATTATATTATTGGAGAAAATCTTGACATGAGATTGGGGCTTATATCCACTTTAATAAGCTAATGATGATAAAAAAAAAAGAGAGAGAGAGAGAGAGAATAAGCTAACGATGGTACAAGAAATGGAAACAGGGACGGAGCGTTTACCTAACTGGGGGTGGGCCGAGTGGGATATCAGTACCGGTATTATCAGAACCAGGCATGACAGAGAACCGATCAAGCTACCGGTTCATTGATTCACCGGTTCAGCGTGGCACAAAAGGTTCAACCGCAGTTCAAAAAGTGAATTTACTTAACTAAAAATCATAGTTATCCCCGGTATAGAGAATAGTAAAAATTGGGTCTTCCTTTCCGTGGTGACCATTTAATTTACTTACGCAAAGTGAGTATCACTTGCAGTCCAATGTTACGACACTACTGTTTGGAATTGAGATGTATGAGTTCAAATCTCCCCATGTAAATTTTTTCCTTAGGTGTCTAAGGTGCACCCTAACCGGCCAACGAGCCGCTTCCCGGATGAACCTACCGATCCAACTTGGTTCTGATGACACTGAATTATTGGATGATACTACATATTACAAAAACTTTTGTTGAGACGTTTTTTTTGGGCTACATTAAAATAAGGTCTGGGCTGACCAAGTGGTTTAGACGGTAGGTTTATTTTCCGTAGAAGTCTAGGAGACAAAACTGTTTTATCCTTCTTTGTGGTGCTCACACTTTCTCACACTACTCGAATTAATTATTACGCATAAAAATTTATCCTTCTAGGCTGTCATACTTAATTCGATTTTGAGTTGGGTTCCAGCATTAATTAAGAAACTTTATTTGTTTGAGCTTGCAAGTTTATATATATATGCACACACACACTAAAGTGTATCTTGTGCATTACACAAGCAATATGTAAATTTATTTATAAATTAAAAATATAAAAAAAATATAAGCTAATAATGAATAATATATTTTTCTTAAAATTTTGTGAGTAGAAATAGTTTTGAGCGGAAAAAAATAGATTAAAAAAATCTATAGATTATTTGGTAGAAATTAGACAGATGAAAGAAAAAACATAGGCAAAAACATAAAGTATTTTGAAAATTAAATTTTTGTATTATTTTTTTTAAAACTAGACTTGGCAATCAATGAAGGATGCAAGTTGCCACTTGGTGTACTCTACAAAATAGAAAAAAAAATTATAAATTATATAAATAAGAAAAAAAACATAAGAAAAACATAGAAAATGACACTTTCTAGCAAGGTGGTGGACTGTGTCACTTTAACATCTTTCTTGATAAACATTAAATCCAAAATGACAAATTATCGTGACCAGCTGCAAAAATCAAAGAAAAGAACACTACCAGAAAAAACCATAACAACATCATTTTCCGTTGTTATTTTCGTTTCTGATAAGCCTAAAACGGAATTTGCAACTGAAAAGTTGCCGTAGTTGTTGAAGCCGTGGTTAATATTTACCTAGGGATTATAAGATGGATACAAACATTCCGTTACAAGATCCGTTTTTAAGTAGACGACCTATTAAAATAATATTAACCTTATCAAGTTTCTAATGCCATTGCAATATAATATGATATAATATAATTTAAAAAATTTTAATATCCATTGCTAAAATCGTTGCAAAATAAAAAATAATAAAAAGAACCATGTCTAAAGCCATTGCAATATTATTTAATTTTATTAAAAAAATTTATTTTTTCCGTTGCTAAGGCCGTCGCAATTTCATTGGTTTCAAAATAATAAAATATTATATATAATTTCCTTTGCAAATGCCGTTGGAATACAATAAAATGCGGGAAAAACATATTCAAACTTTCTATTGCTACGTCCGTTGCAATATTCAAATTATTTTAAAAAAGTAAAAAAAGCTTCAATTAATTAATTAGATTAATTGATGCTTTTTATTTTAAAAAAAAATACACAAATTAAATCATTTTAAATAAAATACAAATAAAATTGTTATAAATCCTTAAAAAAATAGAAACTTCGTGAGACCAGGGAGTTGAAAAAACAATTTATAAAGTTGTCATCGGACGGAGGCGTAGGGACACCGAATTGCCACAACAACATATTCATATTCTCCTATATGTAAACAAACTGCTGATTAGTTTGTTGCAGACGGTGTTGCAATGTCGTTTCCGCGTCTCAACGAACAATATCTATCACCATGCGCGCATTCTCTTCCTACATCTGGCAGATAGCCTCTCGTTGCTCCTCAAGCCATGTCGGGGCGGGCATAAGACCGTGCGTTCAATGAGGTGGTAGTGTTCCCATTGAAAGCCGAGGGCTTAGATACCAGACCTAAAACCGTCCATGACTTAGGTTGCCAATCGCATAAAAAAATATCTAAAACTCGTCGATGAGTCGAGATTCTTGGGAACCCGATAGCGGCTGGGATCTCTCGGCCCGCAAATTTATCCTAATTAAAATAAAAAATTAACCAGTATTCAAAAAATATGATTCATAATTTAGTTTTAAAGTATGACAAACCAAATACTCACCCTAACTGAGGTCGCTTTATTACTTGCAAACGTCATACCATTATTATTTGGTGTAAGTGTGAGAAAACATGTCAAACGGTCCGCTTGGTTTTCCTGCCGCTTGCTACAAAAATAAACATAACCAATCATATACTAACATAATAAATTAAAATAGGATAATAAAATTAATATAATAACTTACGAGGTGCCTCTCGTGCATTACAATCAAGATGGAGCCACCATACCAAGTGACCCATTTGCCCTTATCGCGGTTGGCTTTGTTCTGGGCCGATTCAGCTCTCATTGTAGGGTCGTCATAGTAAGTTAGCAACGCCTCCCAATCATTATTGGAGATGCTTTCCGGTTGAACTACTTTTGCCTTCAAGTCCGCCATAAACTGCCTATATTTCTCGGCATCTTTGGAGGATCAAGCGGTTTTGACCCGCATCTCCTGTCCCCCGTCCCAAATGAACTTTTTCTATAATTTATTAAGAATCAATAGTTTTCAATTAACTATATTTAAGATTAAAAATTTATAGAAAAATATATTACTATGTACCTTAAACGCCTCCAAAAAAAAAATCGACAGTCTCTTTCTTCAGCTTCCTCCACTTGAAACTGTCCTCTAGATAATTCTTTCAAAAAAGTCTCAACATGAAACTAGAAATAGGCTCGGAAGGCTGCAAACACCCTCAATTAAAATTTCAATAAATATAGTAATGGAAAGATATAGTGAATGATAACTT
The DNA here is from genome assembly GCA_001753735.1 of Embelia ribes. Lineage (NCBI taxonomy): Eukaryota > Viridiplantae > Streptophyta > Magnoliopsida > Ericales > Primulaceae > Embelia > Embelia ribes. Next base: position 8,258 of record MKEJ01024635.1, on the reverse strand, counting down.
ACGACAATTTACAAATGTTTTAAAGAGTCAAGTGCTAGCGCTTGTTGTGCGATGGGCCAACAAAATTGGAAGCAAAAGCAAAAGCAACAACAGCAGTTGGGGCAATAGAAGGGGTAGAAGGACCGATACCAGGAGCAGCTACATTCCGATTGGATCCAGTGGATCTAACTGGCGAATGTGCTGTTGTGCTATATGGTACATAGCCAAAGGCCTCGGGAATGGACAACTAGACCATATCAGGCATATCTATATCGTCATCCAATCGGGGTACATAATTTCTTCTGCCACTCTGTTGGGACCTCGACGATTGACTACTGTAATTATGACGACCACGAGTCAACATCTACATTGATAAAAATATGTTTCAATATGTATTGAAATAATCATATTTTCATTACTATTAAATATATTAAATTAATTTTATCATTATTGCAAATTATTTTCTTAATTTTTTTTATAATATATTGAACTTCAATTTTTTTATTCTATCTGAAGTACATACATTATTTTTGGCCCCTACTTTGTTCATTCTGTGACAATCTATGACCAAAATGGTAATGAGATTAAATAGAATCCCTAGTCAACTTATGTCACATAAACGATAAAGTTAGGAGTTTCAAGCAATAAGATGAGGTGGGCAGGAATATTATTCAAGTAACCTGATAATTTTTAGATAATTTTACCGCCCGCATCAACCAATAGCCATTCCATAAATTTAATTTTTATCTACCACATAGTTTTAAACTTCAATTTTACATAGTTTTTATATCTAAAACTTATAGTTTGCAATATTTGAAACAATTTCTTACATATTTTTAAAATTCAATCTTTAATATCCTGAAGTACACACATTATTTTTCCCCCCTGCTTTGTCCATTCTGTGACACTCTTTGACCAGAAAATTCAACTTCGATATGGTAATGAGATGAAACAGAATCCCTAGTCAACTCATGTCACATAATTTAAAAAGCTAGAAGTTTCAAGCAATAAGATGAGGTGGGCGAGAACATTATCCAAGCATCCCAAAAATGCTTAGATAATGTTACCGGCCACGTAAACCGATAGCCATTTCATAAATTAAAATTTTCAATTTAAAAAAGTTTTTATATCTAAAACTTTTGATTTGCAATATTTGTAAAAATTGCTAACATAGTTTCAAAAATTCAAATTATTTATATTATGAAATAGTAATAATTATTTTCTTTTATTACATACTTTGATATTGTTTTTCACTTTTTTTAAACTTCAATTTTACATACACTTGATATCTAAAAATTATAGTTGCATACGTTTGAAACAACTTAGTACATATTTTTAACGTTCAAAATACAAAGTTTTACATTTACTTATCTTCTACACATAATTTCATCCAATTTTATTAAGCCAAATTGTAAAAAAGTAATTACTAAATTTTATATTTGAAACAGCTTTTAAACAATTTGCAGCTCAAAAATAGCAATTACTTTTTACAGAATTAATGTCTACATTGTAGTTGCAGAAGTTATTAAACACATTAACATCAACCATAATACCGACACAGAATTTACTAACATATTATGTGAACAATAACATTTAAAGCTAATTTTTACAGTACATATTTTATATCCAACTGCACAGATTGTAATAAAAATTCTTTTAACAATAACAGTTAAGTTAAATATGAGTTTAACCATACACAAAATTATAATCTGTTTACACAGACTTTGATAACTCACATCTGAATTTTAGAATGATTTTCAAATATGAATTAAACAAATTATTAACAGAGTATTTCTAAATCCAAACAGATTATTTCTATATAAATTATTAACATAATTTCCTCAATCTGAACAGACTAATAACCAAATTCAAGTCTGCGTACACAATCTTTAATCTGTTTATCGTACTAACAGATTTTTAAAAAAATAAACACGTATTACTACTTTTATTATCATATTAACATATTCACATAGTTTAAAATATTCACATTTTTACAGATTACAGAGACTCGGATATATATTTACAACATTTAATAACAGAATAACATATTATTTTTAAATATAAAGCTGAAATAAACAAATTAAAATAAGACTTTAAATCAAAATTTATTTCTAAAAAGTAACAGAATTAATTAATTTTTTACAACAATATATTTAATTAAAATATATATTAACAGTAGTATATTTAATTAACATATATATTAACAGAAATTCTGTCACATCAATATTTTTTTCCAGCAATCTGTATTAACATGAATATGTTTAATAAACATATTAACAACAATATAATTAACATATCAACAAATTAAAACTAATTCATCTCAGATTGAAACAAATTAAACAATAATTTATTATTATTATTATTTTTTACTTTTTTTACCGGCACCAAATGAGTGGAGGCGTGCATAAATTAAAGAGGTTGAGCAATGGGGGAGGGGACGTGAGAATGAGAAGAAGAATAGTAACAAGACACATAATTAAAAATAAGGAAATATGAAAATAAGGCATCGTAACTAAACCACATTCCCATCAAATCCCATAATACAACAAAGCTGCATTTGTATACAGAATGAGTCTAATAATAACTACAACATTCAAAATGTGGCAACTGTAGTCACAACTAGATTACATATTACAAAATGCTTAAAACGAAAAAGTAGGAAGGTAAGCGCCCACACTACATAAAAGAAAATTTCAAGCTACATGCTTGGCAGAATAAATGTATATATATGCATAACGTCTACAGCCTCTAACCGAAATAAATATGCTAAAATGAGGCCACATCTTCTAAATCAAAATAGTCATCCTAGCAATCCATGCTCTACTGAACATGGCTTGAGTCAGCCTCCGCGCCTGCAATACAAATATGTGCAAAAAATACAAAAAGAAAAAAAAATGAGTTAGATGACCAATTAACAATGTTAGAATGAGATTATGTGGTATCGAAATGTATACTACACGCTTGCATAAAATAGATATGTACATGTTCATGGAAACGAAAGAAAGTACATATATAACCCAATATAATGCTCGAATGTCAAATAAATGCCATGCTAACTTGACAATGACTCAAATTACGACTTAAATAGAAATGTGGGACTAATATCTCTTGAATGTTTTGAGGCTTCTGCTCATCTTACCTACAATCGACGCATTTGGTGCGGCGTAAATCATAGGTCTAACTTTAAGGTGCACTACCACATAGATTTATTGAAGGTCTCTAATCCCAACTCTCGTGGTAGGGGGGGTATATCTTCATACTTATCTTGCTCCCCAAATTGTTAAAATTTCAAAAAGTTTTTCTCATAAAAAATTCAATATTAATTCCCCAAAAAGAAATCAAAAGACTCAAATCCTATCATGGTATTGATATTGAAATAAGACATCACAATCATGATATTCATGTTTTTCATTTCTCGCATAGTATACCTTAACTCCTGGAGTTGTATATTTCTAAAGTTTTATAATATGTATGTTTTTATTCCTCGAATGATATACCAATTTCTCCAATTTCCATGAATACTCCTCTGAGTTTTATATCGAGGTTTTACAACAATAAACGTGAAAAGTCAATGAATATCACAAATAACTTGCAATACAATAGATTCAAGCCTCGATTTTATCTAGCTCTCGGATTTATTTATTCAAACAAAGCATATATCCTCAATCCTTGGTGCTTACTCTACTATTTGAGGTAAATTTTATTTATCATCTCATTCATTTATTTTTCATGGGTTTCTATTCCTTTTTGTACGTCGAAACAAGTTTGACTTTCTTGTTTCTCGTAATGAGTAGAACATCTTTATATCTAAGTGCTTGATGATTCATATTCATTTGCTAGATCAATCTCAAGTCCCTATAAGAATAAGTTTAAGGGTGTGTATGTATCATCATGTGATTATATATTTTGCTATGTATTGCTTGGGGGTAGAGGAGGGGAGGGGGGGTTATTCGGGTTGCTAAAATGATTTATACTTGATAAATTTTATACGGAAATTATTATAGCATTTCATTGTTATTTTGGGGCATTAATATTATAGTAATTTCATAGCATCCGTGAAATAGAACTTGCATAACGTTAATATTGTTTTTCTTAATATTATTGTATAAATTGGCATGACATTATATATTGTTTTAACAATATTACCTTATGGCATTGCGGGTTATGACTATTGTTACCTCAATTTTCATCATGACATTATCATTCCAATGGTAACTATTTTATACAAATGTGAAACTATAGTCCACAACCATATTACATTTTATAAATGCTAAATACGAAAAAAAGTAGGAAGTAAGAAGGCCAGCGCTAATACTACACAAAAGAAAGTCTCAACCTAAAAGCTCGACAAAAATAAATGAACTCTTACATAACCATTAGCTTCTGAGCAAAATGAATAAATGAAAAGGAGGCAATTTTTCTAAGTCAAAAATGACCCTCTAGTAGTCCACGCCTTATGGAGCATGACCCGAACTAGCCTCAGCGCCTGCAATACAAATATGTGCAAAATATACAAAAAGAATAAAATACGAGTTAGACGACCAATTAAAAATATCAGAAGGAGATTATGTGGTATCGAAATGTATACTACATGTTTGTATAAAATGGATATGTACATGTTCATGGAAATGAAAGTAAGTACATATATCAACCAATATAATGCCCGAATGTCAAATAAATTCCATGCTAACTTAACAACACAACTTAAATAGAAAGGTGAGACTAATAACTCTTGAAGATTTTGAGGTTTTTGCTCTTATAATCTACGCATCTAGTGCACCGTAAATCATAGGTCCGACTTTAAGGTATACTAACACCTAGATTTATTGAAGGTCTCTATTGCTGCACAGGTTTCCCAACTCTCACCGGGGCGCCGGGGGGGAGGGGGGTTGTATATCCTCATGCTTATCTTGCTCCCCAAATGGTTAAAATTCCTGAAAGTTTTTCTCATAAAAAATCAATACTAATGCCCCAAAAAGAAATCAAAAGACTCAAATCCTATCATGGTATTGATATTGAAATGAGACATCAGAATCATGATATTCATGCTTTTCACTTTCTCGCATAACATATCTTAACTCCTCAAGTTGTATACTTTTAAAGTTTTATAATATGATGTTTTTATTCCTTGAATGGCATACCAATTTCTCCAATTTATATAAATACTCCTCTGTGTTTTATATTGAGGTTTTACAACAATAAATGTGAAAAGTCAATAAATATTACAAATAACTTCCAATACTATAACAGCGTCAATGATAATATCATGATGAAAATTGAGGTAACAATAGTTATAACCCACAATGCCATAAGGTAATATTATTAAAACAATGTATAATGCCATGCCAATTAATACAATAATATCGAGGAAAACAATATTAAGGTTATGCAAGTTCTATTTCATGGATGCTATGAAATTACTATAATATTAATACCCCAAAATAGCAATGATCACATGATGATACATACACACCCTTAAACTTAAATTGTTATTCACAATACACTCGCATCTATAATGCCAATGAAACACTCAAGCTTGGTCAAGGAAAACCCCCAAATTTATTCTTATAAAGCCTTGAAATTGATCTAGCAAATGAATACGAACCGTCAAACACTTAGATATAAAGATGTTCTACTTATTATGAGGAACAAGAAAGTCTAACTTGTTTCGATGTGCAAAAAAGAATAGAAACCCATGAAAAATGAATGAACGAGATGTGAGATAAAATTTACTTCAAATAGTAGAGTAAACACCAAGGATCGAGGATATATACTTTGTTTGAATAAATAAACCCAAGAGCTAGATGAAATTGAGTCTTGAATCTATTGAGCTCTAACTCACCCCTCCCCCTATTGGGGAAAAGTGGGAAAATAAATGTAGGGAAAAGTGGGAAAATTAACTTGGGCCAAAGTATATAAAGATACCAGCCCCACACCCTTTTGATTGTATGTAATGGTACACAGTATTGGTTTTTTGGTATACCTCGCTATACCTATCCCAATCTGTGTGCCAGTTTCCAGAGGAATACGGGAGATAAATGGGATCTATGTACCGGTACATTCCCTTGAGTCCCTATTCACCCCCAAAACATTTATGAGAAATATTCGCAAACACGCCTATTAAACCATAAACTAATCCCATGCATTCCCTAACTTGTCACATGTATAATATTCAATTATGATATTATAATGCATATCTAATAAACATTAAATGCAATGTCAAAGAAGTGGAAATGCCCTTATAACACTTAACAACATTATTTAAACTCGCGAAAAATTCATATGCAAATTCTGGGACGTTACAAGCAATGGGTGAGCCCCTCGGTTTCCAACAAAACAATGGATGTTATTGATCCTCACAAAGCAATCTTTTGGCCATACTAGATATAGGAATGGGTTGTTCAAGGGACCTGCCCGAGGATAGGTTCGAGATGAAGGATGTTTTGATTAGATTGAACAAAATAAAACTTGAAATACTCTTTGAATAGTTTGCTTTATTCAAGTGTTTCTATAAGCAACTTCTTTTGTGCCATTTTGGTCCACCGAGGGAAAGTATTATGTAAAAAAAATTTCATTATGTCTCGTTTGAGCTATGTTTTTATTAGATTTTTTGATATCCAAATGTGAAAGTTTAATGATGAAGAAATATTTGTATTATTTTGAAATTTGTTACTTTTTTGGGTCATAAGGAAGGAGTAAGGGTACAATTGGGGCGAAAATACATAGATTTGTGTGATATTTCATTATATTTTGGAAATCTCATTGTGTGTGTTTTTTATAGATTACTTTCATTTCAATTGTTGTCCAATTATCACACTAATCGTATCTTGAGATTTCTTTTTGTTAGATTTTTTTTTAGTTACGTTTCATGAGGTAATTCGAAGCCTTCCCTCTCTCTTCTCCTTTGTTTATCTACAATCAACCTATTCGTGGGTTTTTAAAAAAAAAAAAAAAAAAAAAAAAAAAAAAAAAAAAAAAATAAAAAAAAAAAAAAAAAATATATAAAATTAAAAATATATTAACATAAACTTACCAACTTCTTTTTTCAAGTTTCGGTGGAGATACAATTACGTAACCACTTGATCCGCTCCCCTTACACAGATTGTTTGAGTTCTTTTTGGACTAAGCAATCGTGTCGGGATTCAACTATTAGTTGGTAAAATTTTGCTAATCTTCAGTGGTAAACTCGGTAGACCTCCTCGGGAGATTTCTTTTGACTTGATTGATATATGCATGATTTCTAACTGAGAATGCCCACCAAGCCTTGAAGACGTCATTACTATTGTTAGTCCAGTAGGCTTTCTTCTATATTATTTAATAATAAGATTAATTAGTTACTAGATAAATATTATTAAATAAATACATTTAATTTATTAAATATAAATAAAAACATACATGAAACTTGTTCCAATAATGGGTGGTAGTCAGCTCGGACAAACGAGAGCATATATAGCCATCATCTTGGATGTGATCCTTGAAAACCACATGATGCCCACAATAACCTTAGTAGGCTCAATATTCCTAAATACAATATTGTTTAATTTAAAAATATTAAATTTTTTTCAAATATAAAATTATAATTGATTGTTAAATTTCAAAATAACTCACCCTCAGACAAGAGAAACGTACAAAATAATAGAGTTGCTACTAGGAGGAGGCGGGGAAGGAATGAATGGCTCTGAAGGTCCAGTAATATCAGCCAAATTGGTCGTGGACCCAACAATATTGGTCGGATTGGGAGCAATACCTTGATAGGATCCAGTTGCTGGCTGGAAATTCCAATTGGATCCAAATAAAGACCGGTCAACCGCAACATCCTTCCTATTGGCATCAAAAGCAGTACGAGGAGGAAATGAAAGGCCATTAAGACCCTCGGCGTCTATATCCTCCTAATGCCGCCGCCGATTTCTAGCGATAAAATCTCCTCGACCCTGAGACTGGCTACTTCCGGAATACGAGCAGCGACCTCGATGCTATATTTGTATTACCTAAAATACAAATATATTAATTTTATCTTTTATATAAAATTTACTATATTATTATAATTTAATATTTTATCTAACTTTTTAATATGCATTTTTTATTAATCAACTATTTAGAATTTTATCTTTTATATAAAATTTACTAGATTATAATTACTAGTAGAATTTGTATTTTTTTGTTTATATTAATCTTTAATTTCCCAAAAGTAAGATATGTAAATGAAATCTCCTAAATTCAACATTTGTTAACCATCTTATATCTCCGGCTTTCTAAAAAAATTATCATTAAACATTCTC
>MKEJ01024631.1:0-13169 GCA_001753735.1 Embelia ribes | reverse complement strand
ACTAGGTCAACCCCTTGGGGTTAACATGGTGATATTCATGAGGATGAGTTATTTCAAGAATTTAGACATTTGAAAATAATATTGCCAAGAGAAGTGACAAAATCGATTGATATATTTGATTTTATAATATCTTATTGGAAAGATGAGGGTCTTCAAATGGTATGAGTGGCTTATCGAATTTCATTGACTATACCAATTTCAGTTGCTTCGGTGGAAAGAAGTTTCTCTAAATTGAAGTTGATCAAAACTTATCTTCGGACTATCATGTCAAAAGAGAGATTAAGTGAATTAGCTATAATCTCAATTGAAAATGAGCTCATGGATAAGTTAGATTATGACTGATTGATTGAAGAATTTGCCTTAAAAAATGCAAAGAAAAGTGTGTTTCTTTGAATTGGTTCGTGATAATTATAAAGAACCATAATCGGATTGTCTTTTGATATTATTAATACTAAAAAAAGAATAATATAAATTTCATTTTGTTTTTTATTCTTAACTTCTATGTTTTTTTTTTCCTGACATAATAGTAAATGTAAAATTTTTTGTATTAAATTTAGGCAACCCAATGGATAGCGCGGCCCGATAATAATATAGATGAGGTTGATTATTTCCTCTCAAGCTTTGATATTGGGAAAAAATTTAAAAATGATTTTCAAAGTTGACATAAAAAATTAAATGCTAGATGTGGTAGGAACATGGAAGCGTCACCTTCATAGGTTAGCTTAAAAACAAGTTATAAATGATGTTGAAAAACAGCTGAATTGTCAACGTAGAAAAAAAGAAAAAACGTCAAGTCAAAACTTTGAAGTTCAAAATTGTGGATAAACGGACTCTTTCCTCCTTTTCGTTTTCTTTTGACTCAAGTTATATTTTGCAAATCTTTGGTTAAATTATTCTTATTCTGATAAATACATATTATTCTGGCTAGAAAAAATAATATATTGGTCAAAATAATAACGTGATGACATTGTATAATATTCCATCCTTGCACCAATAAGGGTCATATTTACGTTTGCACATGGTGTAAGACATAGTAAAAAAATAATGATTTCAAATCTTGGTTAAATTATGAAAGAAATGTAATGAATGAGACTACAATCGATTACTCAAAATAATAATGGAACTAAATTATAACAAATAAGATAATTAATAATAAAAAGAATTTTATTATTTTACATCAATTGCTCGAAACAATGAGATAAATGAAATTACATTAATCTACTTCTACTTCAAAATTAAATTGGGTTACTCCTAGGCTTAGAAAAAATAAATCTATATTTGAGATAATTTGAGTGTAGTTCCTTTTCCGAATGCTTTACCCTTATATTTTATAGGGAAAATTATTGTCAATTTTCCATAACTACCTTTTCGAATTGAATTGTATTATGGGCGCCAAAATATATTATTATATTTAAATTCTGAAATTTAAATCTTAGTGTAAACAGAAATATAAGGAGGAGAAAGTATAGAAGCATTTATGTTCTTATCATGGATGATTGATTTAATTTCAATGAGTTCGCTATGAATTACAGATATTTCTTATGCTTTTAGCCTATATTAAAATCATCCTCTGTTTTGTTTACTTATCTTTTTTCTTTTGAATGCTTACTACTTATTACTTTGTGTTTTCTAACGAAGAATTATCCTTGTTTCGAATTGAAATTTTGATCTTACTGTTGTCCATTTGGATGATGTGGAAGCTTATAAAAATGGTCTATGATCTGGAAGATTTATCATTCAGTTTCTGCTACAGATGGTAGGGTTTCACTGATTTGATTAATCGGTGAGATTACGACTTTGTGTATAGAAATTACAAATTAGAGTTTCGGCTTATCAGATGGGGAGAAAAAGTCGAAGAGAAAGACGGTGCTACTTCGTTGGAGCTTCTCAAGAAAACTTATGCCGGTTGGATTTTTATTTTTCCTTTCATTTTTCAAAAATGTCTCCATTTTCCATAATAATTTATTTATTTGTTTTTCTGCACAGTCTTCCTGCCCAGGGCTGAAAGGCAGAACCAAGAAGTAGAAAAAAATACCACAGGGTCAGCAAAACGAAGATGTTAAACCCGGTACAAGTATTTGGTTTTCCATCTGATTTGACCAAATGTTTGATGATCATAAGTTGATGACCTAATAAGAAATTTCCTAGTTTTCTTGTTGTTTGGTAATCTTGAGCATATCACTCGTGGGCATTCGAGGACAAACCAGGCTATTCATACCTGGAGAGTCTTTTCATTGATTTAATTGTCCGAGAAGGTACGATAATCAACAAAATTACCTACGTTGCAATGTCGATTAAAGTACTTTCTATATCTGATTTGTTTGTGCTATTCCCGTAGGTTATCAATTTGGATATTGATGCATAGATGCATACATCTGCTATGAAATGTTGTCTTAAGCTATTCACGATCTTCACCTTGGATGACTTATAATGAACTGGGGGAGTTGGAATTGGTACCATGGAGCTTGTTTATATTGTTGTTTAGTTAAATCAAGCTTTTCTATTTATATATATAAAAAAAACAATTATGTCATTTTAACTTTAAATACACAAAATTCACTTTTTCTTAAATGTGAATGAACACTAAATTTGGCAAGTCTAACTTTTGATTCATATCTCGCTTGGTTTATCAATCACTAATACTACTTTCTCAACAGGTTCCTTTGGAGCTCATCTGCTTCGCATGGTATGACCAAGAAACCTAGTCGATCCAAGCACCGGAAAATGGCCCACTATTAGGTCCCTCTTTTCGTATGTATTAATACAAATGCACGGATCTCTGAGTTCACATTGGCGCTCGACAGTGGTGCAAATCTTAATAACTGTTGCTGCCCGCAACACCCAAGTATTGGTTAACGACTGATTTCAATACTAATTTCGGTTAGGCATTCTCCATCTGGCATATCTTGACATCTTTACTTTGAGCTATAAATGCCAAATACGCTTGTGGATGACCTTTTGTCTGCTACTCAAGTTGTGGAAGATCTTATTTTGGTATCAAGATTGGTTTTCTAGCTTATTTTGACCAACTGACCTACGACTTTGGGGCTATTCACCATTATGTAGTCTTGGCGCTTTGGCAACATATATTCTAGATTTTATTTTCGAGCTTAGAGAGCAGCTTGCTTGGGTAGAAAAACATCTAAATATAGCTTGTATATAAGTTCTACAAATAATAGAACTACAGAAATTGACTAACTTTATGTTTTAGTCAGTGTGTCATAATTTGACAAGAGTTGTAGAATCGTCATGTTGATAGTAAAAAACTAAAAATCCTTATGCTCATACTTTGCTACCACGGTTGTATTGTCTTTAAAATTGCATTTTGTTTTGTTTTAGCTATTATTAGTATCTTGTCGTGAATTATTTGAAAATGTCACTAGAGTGATTTACTCTCTTGTTAGCCAAAGAACCCGTGTCATAGGCATTCCAAACAATTTCTAATGCATATGAAGTTCACTGTATGAAAGTTAACCACTTTTTACTGTATAATTTAATAATTTCTTTCTTCATCACACATTAATAAAATTATATTTAATCTAGGCAAATAGGGTACATACTACTGCCTAACCATGAAAAATGTCATCTTACAAATAGTTGGGTAACTTACATAAAGAATATCCATCTCAAACTCACTTAGTATTGTAGTAATTTCAGTAACAAATCTATGTTATATCGAGCAAAAATTGGTGCAAAGTATTCGCCATATGCCACGTAACAGGTATAAAGTGAATACATACATACAATGCCATATATACTCGTATAATACTAAATTTATTTCATATACCTGAAACTTTTCATATTAACGATCATAAAAAACCTCCAAGCTATGCCTACTTGAACGAGCAATGCAACACATGCAACACACATCACATTTTTCTAGTTGAGTTAAATGTAAATTTGGTAATTTCTAAAGAGATAGAGGGTAGCTTACATAGTTATTTTGGATGCCTTGTTGTATTACACGGAAAAGGAGGAATAGATAAGTGTTGCATAATACAAGTTTCCTATTTTAGGATTTCGATTTATAAGTTTCGTAGCTCTAAAGTTTTGGCAAAAATTTCTAAAAATACTTGACCCCTATATTCTATTAACTTCTTTGTTTTTGTTGATTGTTTTCTTAATGTTTTGTTATGAGAGAATATGTTTTCAAATAACGAATCCCTTTTTGCTCGATATTGTTTTTATTTATTAGAAATTTTTTAGGAAATATCCTTTTATGTAAAGATTCATTTTGGTCAGCAACATATAAAAGGTTTAGAGGAATATAATAATTGAACAACTAAGATAATTTAATATTTTATTGCTTGAACTTTTGGCTTGTTTACAATTGAAGTAGATAAACTATTTATACTACTCCACACCCAAATCACGGTAAAGATTAATTACATCCATAGCCTCATGTTATACATCTGAAATTTTCTAGAAAACTCCTACAAATACATTTAAGTATTTTACAATGACAATTCTAAAAATATTTAATTAAAATACTTACTTCAAACCATACATGAACTAGATAAGGATAAGGATAAGGATACATCTATCTAATACGCCATGCGCAACCAGCTACCAAGCCCAGGCCCTGAACCCGGGCCGGATAAACATCGCGCATGTTGTACTTTCACTTACATGTGTATGTGTTACATTAGATTACACCTATAGTAGCACTTGGTATTGTATATATACAATATAAGAAGTCATTGTCTAGTCAATATGGGATGACTCCCACAAAATTTAAACATCTCACCTTAATCCCCCTTTAAATATCCCATTTTGAAGCCAATTTTCATTCACACCATTTGATAATTTTGACGATGTTATGTACCGTTTCAAAACTCGCATTACAAGATTTAAAACCCACCCTAGAACAAGAAAAAATATTATATGTACTACACATAAAAATAACTCAAAGTTGGTAACTTTCATAAATTTCATGCTTATCAAGCCCTGATTATGATTTATTCATGTTAATCAATTAATATTATTTACTTGTTTTTTATGTAATTTCAACGTACACCATAAATTTCATGCTTATCCGCCCCTGATTATGATTTATTCATGTTCATCAATTAATATTATTTACTACTTTTTAGGGATATATAAAGAGACTTGATTTATGTAATTGAGTACATGAATAAGAATTATCTCTCTCTCATCATGTCCTCACTAATTAATGCACTCAATTACATAAATCTTACTCTCTTTGTATGCAAGTGTCCAAAAATTGGTAGTTAAAAATAAAGTTCATGTATTTTTTTAGTTCCAAAATATCAATTAAAACTTTTATTCAAGGATGTATAACCAATAATTGAAATTCTTATATTTTTCACATACTTTCCATGTGTCATAAAGAAAATTAGTTGAAACCCTAATATATTAGTATTATTTTTCAAGGTTTTGCCACCCCGTAATAGTGTGGATTAAGTGATTTTCATTCCACACTAATCAAATCAAATTTTACTTCCATTGTAATTGATCTAATACGTATAATCTCTTGATTCTTAATTTTTGTCAAGTGTATATGCTTGATTATCCAGTATAATTTTCAAATTGGGGACAACCACGTTTACTGCATATACTCTACTTTTTTTTTTTTTATCCGTTAGTACTAATTCGTATAAGAGATTAATTTTGTTAGCACACTTTTTCAATATAGTTAGCACGTGCAAAAATGAAGAAAAATATGCAGACTTATATACTTATGCCAAGAGTTACTAATTTTGTGTTTAAGATTTTGATTGATTAAACTAGGATTTGATAATTTGATAAATTAAACTAATTGTCATCAGATATATTAAACTGTTCAACTATATTCCACGTGGCAACCAACACCGGGTACCACATAGCATGTGTATATATACACACGCATGACTACTACAAATTCAAGCACGCTTTTATATTGCAAAAATTAAAAATAAGCACTTTTCACGATTTCAAACGTAATTAGCTTGCGTAACCTTTCCTAGCTAGACATAGATTTTTTTTTTAAGCATGTGATTTTTGTAGAAGAAGCCAGATATTAACCACAGTGTTTCACAAAATAATGCAATTTCGCTTTAAAAAAAATGCAAGAGAAAATAAAAGATACCATATTCCATGATCTATTTATTTAAATATTTAAATCATGGTAGATTTGATTTGGGGAGGAAGGGTGGGGAGAGTAAACTAAATATTAAATACAGCTAGCGTAAAATTCCAAGACTTTTATATGTAGATTGTAAGGCCTTGTAAATTATAAGCACCAAAGTTGTAATAAACCAAAAATGAAACGGAAAGTTAATTACTCCTCTTCCAAAACTTTACGTGGAAAAGCAAACTCTAATTTAGCGTTGTTAACATAGAAAGGGGAAGAGCGAATGGAAGAAGAAACATTGGCACAAAACTATCCAATCCAAGATGGAGAGAACTTTGCATGATGATCTAAAGGCCGATTCAAAATCCTATCCCCGTTCCTGTCATGTTGAGGCTTCACTGTGTGATTGATCAATTATCCGCACGGGGGAGGAGGGAGGGATGACCTAGGGGTTCATCACCGTGCTTTCCCAGAAGGATTCTTCAAATTAAACAAGGTGCCGCAATGAAAATTGACTCTTAATCTATTAGAATTTACGTGTTAGGTTTCGTTTCTGATCATGAACAAGAACGAAAAATTTGAAGATGTTTGAAACTGTTTTTCGCCTATCGCACTGGTTCTATTCTGATTTAGCAGCTACCATTCAAATGGTAGTTGGACAACAGTTCGAACTGTGCCACCGTTCGAACGATAGGCACTCGGTTGTTCAAATGGCTCCTACTGGAATCCTGATTTTTTTTTTTTGTTGCTTCAATGCATTAACATATAATTTTCAGAACTAGAATTTAGGAATAGGGTCATGATTTTATGTATACAAGTATGTAGAAAATTCCTGCGTACATTCATTCATTATTTACATCATGTAAGAGAGAGACAAATTACATATAGGAGAGATTATTCATTAATAGCCATATTGTCAATCTGTAACGTTTCAGAAAATTCGAGTAAATTTTTCGTTTTAATAATAATATTATTTTGTTAGTTAATAATATTATTATATTATATGCGTATGACGTAGTTGTTGTGGAGTAGTATTGCATAGGCGTGATACCCATTATACATTTAAAATGTGTAAAAAGGGAAGTAGACACTCAGTCAAATATGTCAGATTCTGCTTTGTCTGGACGGTGTTTAACGGGAGTGGGGCGTCGGACAAAACCCTCAAGAGCATCACTCTTTGGACAAAAGTTGGAAATTTTTCTAAGTAATTTTCTCTGTATATGGAGGGTGTCCGTAGGTGTGTCTGACAACGAACAAGCATTGAATCGACAATTCAGATACTTCGGACGTGTCGTCAGATGTATTAGCGTGAAAAATATTGCTTTTCAACTACTTGTCCTTTTTCTCTCCCTCATTATTTTACAAATTCCGAAAAGGAGAGAGAGAGAGAGAATGGGGTGTGGAGCTCTTAAAACTTCAACTTTTAAGACTTGAAATTATCTAGCCTTGGTGTTCAGATTTGATTAAAAAGCAGAGATTCTTCATCATTAGAGCGAGGTGAACATTTTGACGTAAGTTTTTCTCTCGTCTCTTTCATTTGATTTACCTCAAATTCTATGCGCTTCTTATACATAAAATTCTATTTGATATTCTTGTTCCTCATAATGAGTAGAACATCTTTATGTATCGGTGTTTAATGGTTTGATTTCATTTACTAGATCAAATCAAGGGGAGAGGAATAGGCAAATTTGGGGCTTTTTGCGTAGGAAGTCTCAGGACGACCTCTAGTATCTTCCTAGGTACAGTAGTAAATGAATTTTAATATAAAATTGACAACTGTGTCGGTTTGTAGTGTGATGTGTATATGTGAATGTATGTGCATATTGAATTTGACGTGATGGAGATGTCTACTAGGTGTAGTACCCTTATTGTAGACTTGGAGTGATTAATACGTCATATAAACATAGAAATTGTATAATAAGTATAATGTGTTTAAATGCGTTATATAGGCGTATGTAGACGTGGCATTAATGTGATTGTAGGTGTAGTTAATTGACGTACAGTTTTACACGAATTATACAAGTTGAATGTTTTTTTTCATATTTATTGGCGTAGTTAATATTCATGTTTACATGTGTAGTTGTAACATGTTTAAATGTGTAGTTTAAATTACATTACATTCATTCCATGGAGTGGCATGAACATTGTATATCATAAAAGTGGAGTTTTTGAAAGAAAATGTATGGAGTTGATTAGGGACATAAAATTTTTATAAAAATACAAAGAAGTAATGAGGTCATACAACCTTATCGTGAAGGACGGAAAACCAGATCTGGGATACTCCATTAATCTCGTCACACTGCGAGTGGCAGATCAATGAAGACTTTGGTTGCTTCACATTACAAGTGGAGAACCTTAGTGATTTATATGCGAATAATACTAGTCCTAAAATATTTTTATGTGGGTGCGGGCATGCGTGGGTGTGTATGTGTGGGGTGAGTTGCCTTCATGAGTATAATTATATTTATGTCATGATATTCATGTATGTTGTCATATATATTCATCTATGTACATATAGTCTAATCTCTCTTTTATCGTGGAGTTGTTTGGCTAACAATACATTTTCCATTTTGTCTTCCTATATATATGTGTGTGTGTGTATGTGTGGTATTATATGTATGAAAGCGGGGGGCTCAAACCATGCATAGATGCTTCAGATGTATCGGTACATATTTTTAGTGGATATGTTTTTCACTTTCATTTTATGTACTATATTTTGATGTATCAGCGCACTTTGATAAAGACATTGCAATAGTGTAGTAGTTGTAGCATGGCGAAAGTATAGATATATTCTTACTCTTACATAAGGCGAAGAACATATATATACCTTCCTTTGTCATTTATTTTTGGCGAGCATACAACTTGCAGTGTTGTATTAGTAAACATACATGTTTACTATTTTATATATTTTTATGAAGTTGGCACTGGCCTCCTTTATTTCTTTTTGGAGGTGTTTATATTTCCGCTGCTATAGATGCGACGTGACTGACGTATATGATTTTATTTCTTTATTTTTGGTTCTCTTTTTATCTTTTAGATCTAACGATCCCGGGTTACGGATTTCGGGGCGTGACATATTAGTATCAGAGCTAACCAGGTTATGTAAACCTTGGTGGCTTGCGGGTAAGTGTTATAGCGAGGGGTCCAGAGTGTATTATGCGAAGTAGGCATATATTATTCTTGCGTAGTATAGCATGCACTAGCATGGTTAATATGTGATAGTTGAGTTGGATCAATACTATCTTGCATTTCAGTTTGTCGGATGCTTTTCTTCACTCGTTGTCGTTATTGTGAAACTTAGCAATGGCAAAAGGTGGTCGAGTTGATGGTAGACATGGAGGATGTGAAGCAAGTACTTGTGGAAGAGGTGGTCGAGTGGGGGCTCGTATTTGCGGAAGAAGTTGTAGAAGAAGTACCACAAAGGCACACTCGTGCTAGGAATGTGGAGCAATAAGAGACGGAGATTCAAATAAGGGAGGGTATTCCTGATTTGAAGGATACGACTAGTATTGAAGAGAGTTTGGTGAACTCCGAGGAAGAGGCTTCATTGCCTTAACCTCAAGTTCAACCATGTGCATATGTGGGGAGGGTATCAGGAATATTGCAAGCGTTAGAAGCGGTATTGAATCGAGTTACTCAAAATCGGAGAAAAAGTAAGGCAAGTGTCAAGACCAGGGTATTTTCGGCTTAGAAGATGTTTCATACAATGAATCCATTGACTTTTTTGGCAGATGGCAAGGCTATTCTCACAGATGATTGGATATCAGACGTGGAGAGAATTTTTAGATCTCTTCACATGGATGATGAGGACTTATGAATGGCGACGATGCCATTGTATTTGAATGGCAAGGCAACTCGTTGGTTGCAGAGTAAAGAGGAGGTGGATGGTTTGGATGGTATTACTTAGCTCACTTTTCAGGAGCTATTCTTGGAGGAATTTTTTTTTTTCGAGATATTCCATGAAAAGAAACGCGAAGAGTTTGTAAATCTCATCTAAAGAGGTTCATCGGTGCAAGAGTACCATATATTATTCACTGACTTATCTTGATTTGCGCCGGAGATGGTATCAATGGAAAAATTACGTTGCCGCCATTTTAAGGGTAGTTTAAGTCCTTGCATTTAGACATACGTGACGGTAGGGAGTTCGAGCAATTTTAAGGAGTGCATTGATACGACTATGAAAGTGGAGCACAACTTAATGAGCAAGCAATAATCGAAGGCTTCTCATTCTTCTAGACCTTCTGCTCAACCTTTCGGTACTTAGTCGTGGTTGGTTCAGGGTTCTAAGATGGGTTCGAATATGCCCGGGGTCGTACTGGCGGTGGGGGTTTTGCTAATCGTGTTGTGGGGATGGTTGTAAGAAGAGGTCGCAGGGCGACCTTTTATCTTTTTCTCGTGAGCATTCTCAGCCAGTCTTTTCCTCTTCTGGCTCTTCTATGCATGGGAATTCGGGGTGCTATAACTGTAGTCGTCTAAGTTACTTGGCTCATGATTGTACTTTTCACACAGTATGTCTAAAATGTGGCGTAGACGGGCATCTTCAGTTAAAGTGTTCGATGGTGGTTTGTAGCCGGTGTGGCCAGCAGGGACACATGCAATCTTATTGCCCCGAGGGTTTTGTTGTTCCCGCTACTCCTCAGTAGCAACAGCCTTCATCTTCTAGTGTGGCTACCATCGGCTATTCTTTCTGTATCTTCTAGGCAGAGCGGTAGTGTAGCTCAAGGTGGATATCAGGGTAGTGTTGAGCGAGGTGGATTTTAGCAGGATCAATCTTCTCAGGCTTGTGATTATATTATTCCTCATATTCCTCAAGTTCCGGAGATCATTGAGTTGTTTGTTATTATAGCTATTATCCATTTCTTATCTACATGGGCATATGCATTGTGTGATATAGGTGCTTCACGCTCTTTTATTATATTTCATTTTGGTCATATGCTTGGGTTGTTTGAATCTCATTTAAACAAACCTATATTTATTGATGCGCCAGGGGGAGTATTATTTGTATGGACCATATTTGTCGGAATTGGGAGTTATCTATTGCGGATCATACTTTCACTTTTGATTTTGTAGTTTTCAACATGTTGTGGTTTGACGTTATCATCGGTATAAACATGTTAGCGCACTTCCATGCTATATTCGATTGTAAGCATAGGTGTGTATCATTGAAGACTTCGAATGGAGTTGAGGTTGTTTTTATGGGAGAGAGTCCTTCTCTTACTCCTTATACATGTCGTCGTCGTCCTAGAACTAGCCTATCTTTTATGTTGGCTAGCCTTTTGTTTAATGATGAAGTATATTCGGGGAAATCCCTTCCCTCTATCATTTGTGAATTCTCTAATGTGTTTCTAGAGAGTCTTTGAAAGTTTCATCCTTTGCGAAAAGTGGAGTTTAAGATATAACTCAATTCTGGTACTAAACCAGTTTCAATAGATCCGTACCATTTAGCGCCGCAAGAATTGGAGGAGTTATATAAGCAGATTATCGACCTAGAGCGTAAAGGGTTCATTCGGTCGGGTTCGTCGCCTTGGGGTGCATTGGATTTATTTGTTCCAAAGAAGGATGATTCTATGAGGATGTGCATAAACTATCATAAGTTGAATCGGGTGATTGTTAAGAACAAGTATCAATTGCCTCAAATCAATGACTTGTTTGATCAATTGTGGGGGTCTCATTTCTTTTTGAATATTGATTTGAGTTCGGGTTAACATTAATTGCGAGTGCGGAAGGAATATATTAAGAAGACAGTATTCTGAACTCGGTATGGGCACTACGAATTTCAAGTTATGCCATTTGGTCTTACAAATGCTTCGACGACTTTCATGAATTTGATGAACAACATTTTTCTACCATACCTTAATTGTTTCATTGTTATTTTCATTGATGATATTCTTGTTTATTCACATACAGAAAAGGCTAATCGAGAACATTTTCGTGTTGTTCTATCTACACTTCGAAAGTATAGGCTTTGTGCGAAGTATTCAAAGTGCGAGTTTTGTCTACATGAAGTAAGGTTTCTTGGCCATATCGTTTCGGAATGTGGAGTTGCAATTGATCCGTCGAAGATTGATGTTGTTACCAATTAGGAACGTCCTAAGTCAGTATTAGAGATTCGTAATTTCTTGGGGTTGACTGGGTATTATCTTCATTTCGTTCAAGACTTTTCACATTTGGCTACCCCAACGACGAGGCTTACCCGTAAAGCAGTGAAATTTGAATGGGATGTGAAGTGCGATGAGTCTTTTCTTCGATTCGAGGAATTGCTAACCTCGACTCCTCCTATTCTTATCATTCCGGGGTGAGGCCTTGGCTACTTGGTATTTTGCGATACATTGAAATAAGAGTTGGGTTGCGTGTTGATGCAACTCAGAAAGGTTGTAGCTTACGCATCGAGACAGCTTAATATTCATGAGAAAAATTATCCGACTTGTGATCTCGAGCTTGGAGCGGTAGTCTTTACATTGAAGGTATGGCGTCATTACCTCCATGGTGAGTGATTTAAGGTATTTTTTGACCATAAATATTTGAAGTGCGTGTTCACACAACGCGATCTTAATATACATCCGAGACATTGGATAGAATACTTAGATCAATATAACTTTGATCTAGAGTATCACCCGGG
The DNA here is from genome assembly GCA_001753735.1 of Embelia ribes. Taxonomy (NCBI): domain Eukaryota; kingdom Viridiplantae; phylum Streptophyta; class Magnoliopsida; order Ericales; family Primulaceae; genus Embelia; species Embelia ribes. The sequence continues at coordinate 477 of MKEJ01024631.1, read as the reverse complement.
GAAGGCTAATGTTGTAGTGTATGCATTAAGTCACAAGACTCGATGTACTTTGACTTGTTTGGCGGCAAGTGAATGGGAGATGTTGCGGGTGTTGAATGAGTATGGGTTAGAGTATGTGGAAGAAGTTAGAGATCATGTAACGTTGTTCACGATCGCAGTGGTTACGACTTTGATTTCTCGAATGGTTGAGGCGTAGCACGTAGATGATTGATCGGATGCATTTCGTGTTCGTATTCTAGGCAAGCAAGGTTTTGTTGGTTGGTCGATAGCGGATAGTGGCGGAGTTCGTTTTCTGGGTCGATTGTTTGTTCTAGAATCCAGTCTGGATGGGATTTTGAGAGAATCTCATCACACGTGTTTGGCAGTGCATCCCGGGGGTACCAAAATATATTATGATGTGGCATATCAATTTTGGTGGCCCGGAATGAAAAAGGATGTTGTATAGTTCATATCTCGTTGTTTGACGCGTCATCAAGT
>MKEJ01024627.1:0-11340 GCA_001753735.1 Embelia ribes | reverse complement strand
AAAATTAATTTTATAATTTTATTTAAAAAATTATTTTTCACCCTTTCACATTTTCAGAGAGTGTCAGTTATTTTTACCGAATTGCAAGGAACATTCTCGTAACCACTAATGAAACTATATAGTCATTAATAAAAAGCCCCCTCGATAAAAGTGTAGCCAAAAGCCCCTAATTTGTCCTCTGTGGTGTGTAACATACACAATATATAAGTCATAAAAGTTACTATGTGAATGTGATTGTACTTTATTTGAACAATTGAATGGGAAATGAACTTTTTACTATGCGTACCACTGGCCGTATTAGCTTTCATGCCCGTCTTTTCAAATGAAAAATTGTGAGGAGAGAATTTCCAAATCCGTGTTTTTATTTGTAAAAATAGTATAGAAAAATATTCTATTTTAAAAATAGTATAGTAAATTTTTCTACTGAGAAAATTATTATTCACTATTTTTTTATTAAAAAAATAATTTTTTTGACACCAAAATAAAATAAATACACCAATATATTAGAAAATATTTTTTTAAAATTTATTTATTTAAAAGATTAAATAGTTTTTAAAATTATATTTTCTATAAAAAAATTGGAAAAAAAAATTGAATTATCTTTCCAAATCCACTACATTCAATCCAATCTTAACCAAAATCCACTTAATCCAAAACCAATCCAACCCAAACCAACCCACAATCCAATTAGTGGATTTAGATTTGAACCCAAACCCAACCCACATTTATTTTTAAGCCAACCCAAATGCATTTGGTTTGGTTTGATTATGGGTTGAACACAACAATCCAAGCCAATTGCCATCCCCATTTGTTATTCTCTTGTTGCATGATGTAGAACAACTAGATGTGCACCATCCCCAGCTTGACTATTAAAAGGGTAACTTGGTAAATGAATGAAGAACGGGATTTGGTAAGACAAATAGATATGGTATACCAAGCTATGCGAAGTTAGAACCACCTCATTTGATTCTTTTAACTCAACACCGTTTACTAAATTTATTCCTATATTAAGATTGGCATCTTATTCTTATTTTTCCAATTTCATTTCTAAACATACTGAGAGATGAGGTCATAGAGTTTACCTGGATAACGTCCCCTAGGTAATCCTGGAATCTGTCTCTAAAGCTTCTCATGTAATCAGAGTAGACCTGAATGGGTGTTCTTCCTCTAAGCACGGGTAATGAGTCGCAGCCTAGTGAGACGTATTCAGGATTTCTTCGCCCTGACCTGTCTGTATAGACGAGGTCGGGATTTTTACTCATTTCTTCTAGAACCCATGGGGGTAATGGGATACTGGAAATCAAGAAAAGTGTTAACACAATTATCAACTGGGATGTTATAAACATTTTAATTGAAAATACCTAGAAAAGAAGAAAATTACTTAAAGAAATTTATAAAAATGCAATACAAGAATTTTTTTGTTATAGAGATTTATTCAAGAAATCCAGTCCAAAATAAAATCATCGGCCTCCCAATAAGAAATTATATATCAAGGAACCATAACATGTAATAATTAATTGATAGATCCTAGTAGGTTTGGTTGAGTTCATTTACATGTTTGATTATAAGTTTCATAGATTTTAATTTATAGACACCGCTAGTCAAAAGATTTTTTTTACGCCATCTGGTTTTAATGGGTAACAAATAATCGTTGGTGAATTTAAGGGCATTCCATAAATAAGATTCTTGATGAGCCGTCACTCAATCCAGATCCCCTGGTGTAAAATGATATTTAATGGGCGGTAGTATACGCTAAACCCATTTTTTTAATATTAAGCAACAATTATATGTTTATGTACCTGCAAGAATCGCCGACGTTGCCTCCACACTGATGGAATGACATAACGACCTGAAGCTTCAGGCCATGCCTTTGAACCATACTCACAAGCTCGGCATACCCTTCCCAGTTATACTTCAAAGGCCCATCCTTTTCCACCAACCCCCACCAAGCATCGACCATTACTCCTTCAACCCCTGCACTTTTCAGGGCCATCAAGCTTGCGTTCATTGCCTTCGGCTTGTTGAGGTGTCCTCCTAGTGACACGGTGTCGAGCGGGAGCATCACAAACACGGGCACCCGAGAATCAGTCTTTGCATGAGTGCTCGTGACTCTGTGAAGCTTTTCCCACTTCTCATTTCTCCTGTCTTCATAACTCAAGGTTCTTTCACCTGAGAGCTGAGCCATTTGCATCAAGTTTTTAACTTTTAAACGATTTGATGACTTGATTTGCGCAAAACAAATCATACTGGGGAAGTCATCAAAATTTTTGAAAATTTTGGTGTCTTTTAATTTGATAAAAGATGTAGATGAACGAAGTGTCAAAGCCATATTGTGTTTTTCTTGGTTATGTGAAGAGATAAGGGAATGAGTGAGTGAATGAAGGCATTGGTTGGTACCATTTATAAAGGGAAATTTGCATGTCCTTTTTGAAGGAGACAATATTTGTGGGCTCCATTTCAAAGAGAAAAGTGCAAGCAATAGTTTTTGAAGTCATATTTTTACGCGGTTCATATTTAATTTATGTTTCCTACACCAAAATTTGAAACCGGGATAAGACGTCATGTCTGTGTTTCTATGTTACCTGCACCTTTGCAAAGGTAACCTCAAGTGTTTAGCACCCAATTACCCAATTAAATATCTTGAATGATGCTACCTGTTCTGATGCTTTTTATATGTTTCTATGTTAAGTGCACCTTAAATGGTATCTAATAAATTTTTTTGTTTATTTTATTGTGTAAATTTTTTTTTCCGTTGCATTAAAATTGGATTCCGATTGAGAGTATTTGATTGTATTCGATCGAAAGAAAAAACTTCGTGTGGCGATATGGGGGTGAAAAAAAAAAATTAATGCCTATTTTCTATCAGTTTAATATAGCATTAGAGCCCGCAATTCGAGCCTTCTAAATCTTTTCCCTCATCCCTTTCTATATCCGGCCCTCACTACATGGTCGGACCACCTCTGGCTTTTATCCACCGGCATGGTTGGGATTGACACTACCACGACCGAACTACATACAACCGTGGCTCAACCCGCAGCTGTCCAAATTGAGACATCTACAAAAAAAATCAAAGATTCATTACAGACATCTCCTCTTTGTTTTACAACCATTCCGTCGATCATCCAAGTTTGTCGGTTGTAGATAAACCTCATACAGGTGACAACTATTCTACATGGCACTAAGATACTTTTCATAAACTTGTGGAGGAAAATAAATTTGGGCTTGTTCATGGATAGTTCCTACGACCAAACGATAGCGACCTTCACGATTTGTGGAATCGTTGCTTGATCATGGTGATATGTTGGATCACGAGCAACATTGATGGTGCACTCGCCAGTAGCCTTAGTTCATGTGACACACCTACCAGCCTTTGTACCGAACTAGAGACGCGCTATAAGAATGGTAATCAAGCACACAAATTTAGACTTCGCTACAACTTGCAATTACTCAGTAGAACAACACCTCTACCACCAAATACTACCAATAGATGAAATCATCCTGGGAAGATTTGGATGCAATGTGGATATCGAGAATAAAAATCGGAAGAATAGGTATTTGAATTGCTTATTGGTTTAAATGACTTATATACCCAAATACGAAGTTAGATTTTCGCCTTTAATCCATTTTCGACTTTGGGCCATGTGTTTCACCCACTCTAAAACGAAGAAGACTAGTGTGGGATTCGGTCTAGGCCCTTCCCTGACACTTCGACCATGACCTCTTGGTGGCCCAATGCATCCATACCACCCGAGCATAAACAAACCTCTGAAAAATCCTCTAAGTGTTCATATAAAACATTTAAGCTCTGTGTGTTGCAACAATTACTCGTGCAGAAAAAAGATCGAAAGAAAATCTCTTCACACAAAATTATTGACGCAAGTGCAATATTTTTTTCTCTCACATTTACAAAAAAAACTTGCACCAAATGTGGCTTAAAGTAACTTGAGGGTTAGAAATCCGCAATGATAATATTTTTAATTGCAAAATCTCATTTCAACTATAATATTTTTTAAAATAGAATATTAGCACAGAAGACTCTGTAGCTGTTGATTGATTGAGTTTTTTACGATTAATTTACTTTTGTGTAGATATGATAGCATTGCATCTTTATCATATCTTTATTTTCCTTGTATATGTATGACTCCATAATTATATAATTGAGAGGGAGGCTACTAGTTTGGGGTAAGTCTACAATTATTTTACTAGCTCACCCGCCATCACCACCGTATCTACGGCCCATGTTTATTACCTTACGATGACTACACTTTTCCGTAGCACAACTAAATAGTTTAAGGATACGCTATTCGATGGCCTCTTGCTAATACTTTTATAGTTATTCGCAATCTTGATGTTGAGGAGCCTACATGCTTCTCTGAGGCCGTCCGACATCTGCGATGGTGGGAGGTGATGAATGATGAATTCACGGTCCTTCTTGGGAATGGAACGTGAGATCTTTTTCTTCCCTCCTCGAGGCAAAATATTGTGGGGGTACAAGTGGGTGTTTAAATTGAAGCGAAAACTTGATGGGACAATTGATCGGTACAAAGCCCATTTAATGGCTAAGAGTTTTCATCCGTGAGAAGGTCTCGATTATGGTGATACGTATGTTCCAATTGTTTAATCCATTACTATTCGTCTTATTTTGTCCATTACAATTTCTGCAGGTTGGCCTATTTCATAGTTGGATGTTAGTATTGTTTTCTGCCATGTGCATCTTGAGAAGGATGTTTATATGTAACAACATTTGGGATTATACACCAATCATTTCCTCGTCACGTGTGTAAGCTTTTCCGGTCACAATATGGATTGAAACAAGCCCCTTGGACTTGGTATTATTGTTCTAGTCCTTATACTCGCGCGGGTTTCATAGTAGTCGCTTGGATTCTCCATAATTTATCTTGCATATTGCCTCCTTTCGACTATATGTATTGGTTTATGTCGATGATATTATTGGGATTGGATCATGTTCTGCAGCTATTTCTAGCGTGATTTCTAACCTTCGATAGGTATTCAAAGTTAGGGATCTCGGACCTCTTCATCATTTCCTAGGCATCTTTGGACTTCCAACTTCCGATGGTCTGTTTCGACTATATGATTTCCTTAAGTGCACCAACATGATTGGTACTAAGCCTGTTACTTCTCCCATAGGTGCCTTAACCAAACCGAGTCAGTTTGATAGCCCCTTATTTGATGATCTGACACTTTATCGTAGCATAATTGGTGCCTTGCAATACATTGCTATTACCAAGATGAATGTCTAGTTCACATTTAATTGTGTGTATCGGGTTTTTTCATCAACCGTATCTTGCTCATTAGGGTGTGGTCAAGCGCATCCTCCATTGCCTTAAAGATGTTATACATTATGGCTTGCTATTTCGGTAGAGTTACACCTCAGTTTCGTGTCTTTTTTTATGCTAATTGGGCTAGTTGTCTGGATGATCGTCATTCTACGACTGGATACTTTGTTTTTCTTGGTGCAAACCTTATTTTGTGGGCCTCTAAGAAGCAACATACAGTACCTCGATCTAGTATCGAGGCCAAGTATTGGACAATTGCTAATGCCATTGCGAAGATTACTTAGTTGCGCACACTTTTGGTCTTCCACTTTCTGCTCCAGCTATTTTACATTGTGATAACATTGGTGATACTTACCTTACTGCCAATCTAACTTTTTAAGTGTACACGAAGCATATCGAGATCTATTATTATTTCGTACGTGATTAGGTTGTCGCCAAGTAGTTATATATTCTCTTTTCTCGGGATTAACTTTCTAACGCCTTTACTAAGCCTTTGAGCGCCTGTGTTACGGAAATCTTATAAATAAACTTTCATCATTTTATTATAAAATAAGACTCTTGGCTGGTATTAAGAAATGTTGTACCAACAAATTGCCTTTTTGGTTTGCATAAAATGTGTGCCTTTTAAACTTTTACTTAAAAAAATGTGTGTTTGCTGCAATAGAGAAAAGTATATTTATTTATAATTTCAAGATACAAAATTATATTTTTGTAAAAGTATTGATTTTGATACATTTTGATTGGACCTAAAACGTGTAGATTTTTACTTATTAAGTACATTAAGGTATATCGCAGTTTTCTTGATAAATACCCGAGTATTGAATCTCAAGGACTTTTATATGTGACGAAAATCTTAAGAAAATTTGAATCGCGCTATCTCAACGGAACAATTTATTTTTGTATAAAAACTAGATTAATTAATTATACTCTTACTTTCTCCTTGGTGTTTTGAAATAGGAAATGCTTGTGGTATGACTAAATTGACAGTTTAACAAATAAAAACGTGAACAATAATAATAAAAAAATTGCCTATGATGGGAAATTTGATAGATTAGTTTTTGTCCCTAATTATCCTAAATGATGAGCTCCAATTGAGTTTGTTTAGAAAATTATCGAGCATTTATTATTTGGTTTATTTCGATCTAGTGCGTCATCGAAATCTTGTCAGATTTCATAATTACGCCTAGACGATTTATAAGTTACGTCAGACAGGTTCAAGAACCATTGATTTTTAGACTAAATCAATTTTTTAGATTAATATTCTCCTAAATGATAAGTTCCGGTTGAATTTGTCTAGAAAATTATTGACATTTATTATTTGGTTTATCTCGATGTAGTGTGTCATCGGGAGCATGTCGAAGTCCATAATTATGCCTAGATAATTTCTAAGTTACTTCCAACGGATTTGAAAACCCTAAATTCCTAAGTTAATTTTTTTGAGATACAAATTTGACGAAATCGTTCTCATCAATTAGAGTGTTAACGGGTTCAACTAATCATCCCCTAGTTAAAAGTAACGCTACTCTAACATAATGAAATTAAGCATAACAACATAAAATTGAAAGCTTAAAACTATAAACATTACAACATTTAAATTAAGATATAAAAATAAAAACATGGTTAAAACAACAATTATAAAATATAAAGCCTGAAAATTAAACAAGTTAAGCGAGAAGAATTTCACTTATAAACTTGATGAACTCAAAATTAAAACAACTTTGTGGAAAGAAAACTTCACCAAATTAAGCTACAATCACCAAAAAGTTTGTCTTCAACGTGAGAATAAGAACAAAATAAAAAGTAAAAAAAGAAGAAGAAAAAGAAGAAAGAAGTGAGAGTAAAAACTAAGAAGCAACGAAAACTAATCAAAAGTTGTATGAATAATACATGAATAACCAACTCTTTTTATAGTCTTTCAGCTTTAGTATCTTTTAAGTCTTCTTATGTTGTGTGTTGGCTTGAAGTGGAGTGTGTGTGAAGGTTGAATGTTGGGAGGTTGAAAAGTTGAGTGTTCGCATTGAGGTGGAGTATGTGAGAGGATTGAGTTGGCAAAAGTAAGAGTTGTTGAACAGTTGAGTGTAATATAATCCAGTAAGTTCGATCGATCGAACTTATGATTCAACCGATCCAACTTTTTGGATTTTAGAAAATTCTTCATTTTTATCGATTTGTATGCATCTAATATTTGGATTTGAGTACTTGAACCTCTTTGATGATCATGGATTCCCGAAAAATTTCCAAAACAACTATTTTGGCTTTTTTAATATTTTTTCCTGAAAAGCACGTAAAAATAATTAATACCGAAAACTAGTGTAGTACGTACGTTAAATGCCAAATAATTTTAGTTATTACTCAAGATTACAACTCTTATTTTATACAATTTTATACCTTAAGGACATTTCTCATAAAAGTATATTTTTTCATAATTTACATCAGTACCAATCATTTTTCACAATTATTCTATATTTGTTTTTACAATTTCTACATGATACATATATAATACTTGTAATTATATTAAAAAATATATTTTTCCAGCACGTCACCATTAACATTGTAGTTGAGGTGCTGGTCCTCCATGGGATAGTGGATCATTTTAATCATTGAAATCACAATGATTGAGTTATTGCAAATACTGTCATTAAAAATCTGACTTTCCACATGAAAATCATGACTTTCAAGTCATCTTATGATCTAATTTTATGCACGATTTCAATGGAAGTCCACTCAATACAATAATATTTTTTACTAAAATTTACAAAAATAATTGTAATTTTCAGAATAAACTATTATAAATTGAAAAAAAAATTAATACTAGTATTTCTTATATAAAAATAATCATAGTATTTTTTTTCCCAATTTATAGTAATTCATCATTCCAATATAATATAGTACCGTATAAAAAAATTTCTTATTCAATTTCCTGAAACAGCTTCTTGTATTGAGTTTGATTTCCGATTTCAATGGAGAGGATTCATAATGTTCTCTTACGAAAATTGTTCGTAATATGCTTATCGAAACTTGTGTTTTTTTCATATGAAAATATGATCAGATTTCGACAATTTCAAAACTCTAAAAAAACCTACATTAGTAGTTCTGCTTGGTTCACAATTAAACTCAAAAAGGGTAACGCGTCTTCATTTTCTAAGAAAAGTAGTATTGACGTAAATTTTACCGGCTTCAGAATTTGTACGAGAATGATACACGTCCAAACTTGCATGTTTATCGTATTAGTTTGTTATCCAGAAGGGTAATCTAATTTTATTCCCATACTTTAGAAGTGCTTTGAGCCGAGTGCTAACATGTTTAAACTTGGCTTGATAATTGCTTAAATCAAATTATGCTAAGCTTGTTGTTTTCATGCAAATCAATAATATATCATGAATTATAGTTGTGAAAACCTGAGGAACTCGTACCAGATTTAAACGAGTTCAATTTGAATCAAAATCAGATTCAGAGGTAACAAATATTATCTGGTAAATAATGTTAAAATTACATTTGGTAAAGGTCCCAATGAACCCGGGTCTACTTGTCAAAAGTGTTGGATAACCTCTATCTGGTACATACGGTCCATTAATTTTAGAATTAGCTGCTTAGGTTTAATGAAAAATTTTCATTTAATAAGCCATTAATTCAAAAATCAATAACCAGAATACATTGGACAAGGATTGCCCAATACCACTACTATGCAGTCCGCCGCTTTCCGGTCCCAAGGATGGGTTTGCTGTGTAGACTTTGTAGGTATCACATGCTCCTCGGATAACAAAAGAAAAAAGTGCCATCTTATAAAGATATGATTGAATTGTCACTGAGCCGTATGAGGACAACCGAAACACAAGATAATGTAATATAGACAGATCATTATCTTCATATATTAATGCACTGAGTCCAAAATTTTTGAAAAACAGTACAGAGATAGTGATATATTTTCTTCATTCTTAGAAATGGATAGAGACACGCTCTTTTGGCAGGGATGCTTGGCATCTTCTCTCCGCCGTGTTTGAGCAGCTCATTGGAGATTAAATATATGTATTTTCGAAAAAATATTAAATAAAAAAAATCTGTTTAATCTTAATCATTGATTTGAAAATTAATAATTTGGATGCGCTAGATAGAAATTGCCTAGTACCTTTGTAGGGTGGCTCCCCGGTTACTTAAAAATCATAAAACTCTCTAGATAAATTTATAAGAAATATTGAGAAAAAGAGTTGTGCATTATGTTACTTTCGTTCTAATCGAGATAGATTGTCTGGCAAGTATACTGGGCATCTTTTGTCTGGTGTATTTGGGTCGTTGATTGGAGATTAAATATATGGATTCTAAATAAAAAAAAAATAAATAAAAATATTTATTTAATTTTTGCTGCTGATTTGAAAATTAATGTTCGGATGCACTGAATAAAAGTTGACTCACAACTTTGCCGGGAAGCTCCCTAGTTCCTTAGAAATCATAAAACAGTCGAGATAGATTTGTAAGAAATATTGAGAAATTTTTTTTCGCATTCTGCTGCTTTCGTTCTAATCGTAATATGTATTTGTAAAATTTTTTGATACGTGTCCCATAAATTTATGTATTTTAAATTAAAACTTATTATAATAGAAGTCTTCCAAAAATAAATTCTTGAAAAATAAATTATTAAAAATATTATTATAATATAATTTCTCTATACCTATTCTGATTGGAAATATATAAAACATACATTAACTATATGCACGATAACAAGAGGGTGAAAGTTACAATTAAAAAGAAATGAAATTTTATTCATATTGAAGAATGACATAAAAGTTATCCCCTCAACTATTTTTGCTTAATTTTTGATAACTGTCGGCATAATTAGTTGATATGTATCCCAAAAATTTAGGATTTTTAAATAATAAATTATCATATTAAAATTTCAATGAACTTAAATTTTTTGGAAACAAAACAAAATAATTCCTTTAAACATAAATTAAATATAAATTGATTGAGAACAAATACAAAACTAAAAATAATTGACTTTTCCATCCCGAATTTCTAAAAATAATTAAAATTATTTGTCTTATGCATTGGAAGTACTTTATTACATTTTTTCGTTCCATGCTCCTAAAAATAACACTATGTTATGAGGTTATTAAGATAAATATGAAGCTAAAAACACACATATACAAAAAAAAGAAAAATAATATCATGAAAAGCTAAAATTAAATTAACAATTTAAAAATAAAATTTTATTTATACAACTTGTGTAATGTCCAGAAAATTCCAAGTAAATTTTTCGCATTTATAATAATATTATCGAAGTGCATAATGTTATTATTACATCATTGTAGATGTATAAGAAGTATTATCGAAGGAAGTATGAAGTTATAGAATGATTGTAGAAGTATTGAACTAAGAAGAGGTATTACATTAGTTTAGAATGTAACATGAGTTTGAAGTTTTAGTATAGTTATTGGATTAAAACGAGATACTGATACCTTACAAAAATTAGTACGAATGAGAAAGTATTTTATAATAATCTTAGGATATGTATTTTGAATGATTGGTATGAGTTGAATGAAATTTGAAGTTGAAAAATGGAGTTTAGCAGTTGACTTTGTCAGTGGCTAGCTGTCGTTTGAACGTTTCCCTTCTGCACTGCCGTTTGAACAGTAACTAATGCCGTTCAAATGGCATTCTCGGGACAGAACAACAGAGCTTTAACAGACTTTAGGCAATGGAGACTCACTTATTTTTACTCAGTAAAAGTAGAAGAGAGAGAGTGGAGAGAGCCACGAAATCTCCAAGCATTAGAAGGACGATTTCATCTAGTAACTAGGATCCAATCCAAAATCTAAGGGTAGATTTGTGATCACTGAAGCATAAAGAGCATTTTGAGGAAGCCACGAATCCTATCTTGGTAGTTCATAACTCATTGATTTATGAGCTTAGTTGGTATGAGAAATTAAAGTTGATAATCTTTATCCATATGATGAGTAGACCATCTTTAATTGTAGGTTCGAGTTGATTCGAGCTTGGTTACTAGATCAAATCGAAGGGTGAAGAAAGGGTAAATTTGGAGCTTTTT
>MKEJ01024624.1:0-12243 GCA_001753735.1 Embelia ribes | reverse complement strand
TGAAAGTGTTATAATATTTTAAAATAAAAATTACTACGAATAATTATTTTTATTTCCACAATATCTTATTTTAATATTGAAGAAATTAAAATTCTAAATTTTTTTTGTTTGTAACTTTTTCACGATAAGTGACAATATCTTGGCCTCGGGTTGCAGTAATTGCAAAGTAAGTGACATTATCTTCTTTTATTGAATTTCTTAATATAGAATTAATATACACTTACATCTTATGAATATTCATTACTAACTGGATAAAAGTCGATATGTTCAACATTTTATATAACTAACATTACATTGAATTTATACATCAAACCCATTTGAGAACAATAATAATGGACATTACTAATGAAACCAACAAGCATATCTGAATCATCAAACGGTCTCTTTTCCAACTCTATATTTTTTCAGTAACGTTAAGATAAATCTTAGTAATGTCATGTTCTCTATTTGTATCTTCAAGCTCGCTTTTCAAAGCATGAAGCTTTTTTCGTGCAACATCAAGCTCTCTTTTAGCAACGTCAATCTCTTCATTTGCAACCTCATGCTCTCTTTTCTCTTCGAATAGATCGGAAGATGTGCTCGCATCTATATCATCCAATCATTCAAATTAATTGCATTTATCACTACTCTTATTAAAGTTAATACATTCACAAAATCTACGACCCCTATTTTTTTTCTGTGGTTGACAATCTCGTTGGCGCCTCAACTCCACAATGACAATAGATTACACCGTGGGCCGATGATGACATATTTGAAGAAACATGATTCTTCATATTAACTTTTAGAATTATCTAAGCTAGAAAAAGAGGGGCTAAAGTTAAATTATCGAATCTGTAACAAATACAAATTTGTGGTCATTGAAGAAAATTTATATCACTTGGAATATTGGATTCAAACAAATATAACAACAAAAATTATAACTCTTGGATGCATTTCATCAAACACATGGTAGTTGTCTGTCGATGAGTGCATTAAATCAAGCAGAGTCAACAAATATATACAAGCATCTATTTGCGTATGTAGGTATCATATTATTTTGAACATTCCTTCAAAAAAATTTGAAAGATTTTTTTTACCTATTAGACGCATTTCATCAAACACTTGGTGATCATTTATTAAAGAGATACTATAGACATAAAATTGAACTTGAAACTTATCATATGAAATACTAACGAATGTAATTAATGTCATCATAGATATGGTCATCATATGCAAAGATAAGATATGACAGATATGCGCACAAAATCACAAAGTCAACAAATGCATACCAACATCTATTTATTCTGAATATTTTTTGAAAACAATAAATTGTACCTCTTAGGCGCTTTCATCAAACACATTGTGATCATTTGGTAAATAGATACGACAGCCGTAAAATTGAACTTAAAACCTATCATTGGATGGAATGAAACACTAACGAATGTAATTAATGCCATCTAAGATATCGTCACATATGGAAAGATGGGATCTCACAGATATACACACAAAGATCCAAGAAAATAGAATATAAATTTTGATAAAATATATAAAACCCTAGATCTCATTTATATAATCAAATAGATACACAAAAATTATAGAAAACTCTATAAATTTTTTTTTATCACAATATTAATATATACTTACTAAAATAAATGGTCAAGTGTAAAATGGAATATGAATGATGGAGAAGGAATATTTACCTTACGTGTAAGGTGTCAATGGCGCCAGCGGTGGTGGCGAAGCCACTGATTGAAGGGGAGGGAGGCGGTAGATGAGGAAGGAGAAGGGAGGGGAAGGTGGAGGAGAGGGGAGGTTAGGGTAGAATTATCGCTGTTGTTAAAGTGATTTAACACAACAAAATTGAAGTATTTATAGTAGTAAAACAAAACGACGTCATTTTGCTATTTTTGTAATATGTAAGCAGATAGTAACAATAATATTAATAAAAGTGATAACATTTGTTTAGAGTATATAAAAAATATTAGAAATTCACAACTTGTTTCACTAGTGTAATAATATTTGTTAAAAGGGTAACAACAATATAACAAGAGGTGATAATATGTTGGTTCACAACCACCTCGCATGGGTACGTGACACTTATGTTCAGTGGCGGATGCAGAATTTTTTTCGAGGGAGGGCAAAACTAGTAGGTGTAGAGGCTAGAAAACTAGGTGAGTCTATACTGGAAACCTGATCAAAGGGAAATCGTATATAACTAGGGCAATAAGCCGTCTATATTATGTTTTCTCACAATCTTAAAACAATCTATCTCCATCTTATAATATTGTTATTAAAACTAGTAATCAAATGAGTTGAATTTTAATTTATAATTAAAGTGACTAATATTGAAGTTTTCTTTTGATTCAATTATCGCGGAAAAGTGTTAAAATTGCATTTCTTTTATGAAATTACATTTTGAAAACTAATTCTTGACCTCTTCTATAAAAAATTGAACTAAATTCAACAAACTAGTTGTCAATAAAAGTATTCAAAGTTGCAAAAGTACTGTGCCAAATTTTGAATATAGATCATAAACAATACTCAATAATTAAATACTTAGTGTTATATGTAACAAATCTTAAACAAAAATATTTTTTATAACAATAATAATAAGCTAATTAATAGCTAAAAAATATAATAATAACCCAACTCATTGCAGCAAGCAATGGGAATTGAACCCAAACCAAAACATTTGAGATGGTCATCTCTAACCACTAGGCTATACAGTATTATCTTATTATTTTATACTCAGTAAAGAGTTTGAATCCAACATCAAGGGGGGGCAATTGACCCCCTTGCCTTAAGGTAGGTCCGCTAGTGCCCATGTTGTGCCATTATTAATTTAAAAATATGTGGCTATAATTAATTTCAATCTGATCAAATGCTAGAAATTGGCCATGAGTTCAATCTAAGTCAATTCAACGGTTGAAATCACTTATGTTCAAGGTAAAAAATTCTTATTTGGCATGTGTCCTGTACGCATGAGCTTAAATCTAGGATAAATAGGTAAGAGAAGCAAAAGAGTTATTTATATGTTTGCTATCCATTTCTCATTTAATTTATATTTCTCACTATTTTAAATTTGATTTTCCTATTGAAAATTTACATTTTATAAATTATTTGCACAAATATAATTGGAAAGATTTATTAAAACTTTTTAAAAAGATTTGTTAAAAGTTACTAAAATAATTATATATATATATTATAATAAAATAAAAAAAAGTATTTTCCATAGCTTTAACAAATATTTTAAAAATTTGCTAGAAAAAAATTAATAGAAAAATTATGAATAGGAAATTTCTCTATTGAAAAATCTACTATAAAATTTTTAAAAAATTATTACAATAATTGGAAAAATAGAAAAATTATTGTGAGATGTTTCTATCTTTTTTTTTCTCATTTAAGGAATATCATTGGAGAAATAAAGAAGAGAAATCTAGTGTTTAGAAACATTGATATGAATGCTCTTAGGCCTTATTTGGTTAGTAATTGGTTTTGAATTTTCAAAAACTAAAAATTTGGTGCATTGCCATTTTTTAAGATCCATTTTTAAAAAAATGAGTTTTTACAGAACAATAATTCTGAAAACTTATTTTCCTCTTTTTTTTTTTATTTTTTCAATAGGTAAAAATTCGTTTGGTAGTCATTCTTTAAAATCTAGCTTTCAAAAATTAAGTTTTCTTATAACATAATTCGGAAAATTCATTTTTTTTTATTCTTTTTCTAATTTTTTAAATTTAAGTTGAAAAATAAATATATATCATATTTTAAAAAATAAATATATTTATGTTTTATATTTGTAACTAAATTTTTCTACCTTGAATCCTATAAAAAAAATCCTTTATAAAATTATAATATATGATAATTCTAATTTATGTTTGTATTCAAAAAATAAAAAAGTTTAATAAGTTATTCTAAATTATCTTCTACTCGTATCTCTTCTTTTTTTTCGAATTTAAAATATCGTAAAATTATCTAAAAGCTTAGATACTTTTTTATAAAAACATAAACTGATAAAAAATATTTTATAAAATAAATGGTGTACATACAATATATTATTTCGCTCTAACAATTCAAGTGAGCGAAGTTAAAAAATGAACAGTTTATGTAAATAGGATTGAGTTGAGTTAAATATTGATAAACAATTGTTAATATTTTTTGTTGTTTTAACTTATTATTATCTATATTTTTTATATTTTCAAAATTATATAAATAATTTTATTTACTATGCAAAATAAAAAAAATAAAGAATACATATTGTACAAAAAAATCAGCATATATATATATATATATATATATATTATTTTTTATAGAGTTTTAAAACTAATTTTCTGGTTGCCGAAGGCGCCGCCTTACACAACTGAGAGCTCATTCAACGATCAGATTGGGATTTAGCGAGAGAGAGAGAGAGAGAGAGAGACGATGTCAGGGGTTACGACAGCAGCAGAGGAAGATAAGAAGCCCGTCGCCGGCGGCGACCACATCAATCTCAAGGTCAAGGGTCAGGTAAATAACACACACACATGTGTGTGTGTATGTATATGATGCCCATATATGTATCTGTTTGTGCCTCTGAGAGTTTAATGATTAATAGTTTTGATTGTTAAGCTTTGAAATTTTAGGGTTTCGATTTTGTATTTGTTATATATATATATATATATATATATATATATATTTTTTTTTTTATTATTATATATTTCGATATTATCTCTGAATGTTTGATGGTTAAAGGGTTTGGATTTTTAAGGTTTGACATTTTAGGGATTTAATTTTGTATTTGTTTTGGCTTTTTATGAACGATTGTTTGGGTTTGAGATCTTAGGGTATTCCGGTTACTATTTTAAACCTCAAAATTCTAATCCCTATACCTCAAGATCTAACATAGAGATGTAAATATTGATGATGAACTCAACAAACTTACAATGGAATTAAGGATGAACAGTAATCTCTTAATTAAATGGAATCACCATAGCAAAAGCACAATTTTTTAGGGGATTGATCTGTGTTTGGATACACTGGTGGGAGGGTTATCTTAGCTTTAAATCCTAAAATTTAGGATATAGGTATCCATTTGGGGCCAATGGTGGGACTACCCTTATGAACGGGATGATGGGCGATAAAAGTAAGTTGCAGAAAGGAGAAATATTGAAATGTGGATTTGTGGAAAGACGAGTAAAGATAACGATTGGAATGAAAGATGGTAGAGATGGTATCGATTGAGGATAAAGTGAGAGAAAATGATTGAGGTGGTTTGGACAACCACATAGAATGCCATTAATATGAACCCATGAGTAAGAGTGACAATGTAGATATCTAGTCTTCGAGGAGGTGAGAAAATAGAATAAGGTGTGGTATTGTGTTAGTGTTTCTATTACAGGTTGTAAATATTTGTCGTCTGATTTGCTTTTTGTTTTAGGGACTTTGTATGCAAGTCATGTTTCATTCGAATGAGGATTAAGTGTTTGTTTAGCTGCAGCCTTTGAACAAACAATACCAGCTTCTCTCAATTCGAGAAAAAAAGTTTGGTAGATACTTAAAGTCATAGCTTTTTTGGATCAACTTCATGCCTACTCGTGGTCTTTTCTTGTGAAGTAATGATGTCACACTCAAGTAAAAATTAATGTTCCATTACTTGCAGTCTTTTATACTTGATTTTGGAAGTTGTCGGTATTTTTCTGGTTTTTAATCATGAAGTAAGAGCATCAGTAGGGATTTTGATTCATTTGGTAGTTTAACTTGTGGTGTACTGGTATAATTATGCAACACTTGAGATGGTATCATTGCTGCATGCTCTTGGTCTTGTATTATTTAATCTCTGTACTCTAATTTGGAATATTTAATGATCAAATTTGATATGTATTGGGTTTAAAATTGTATGATGGGGAGTGTGTGGTACCAAAGGAGTTAAAATAATAGAGCAACAAGATATGAAATTTGTTCGAGCCCAAAGGGTCTTCAATGACTTCAATGTGTTTTACGTTAGTTTCTCATTTTTGTTAATGATTAAAGTAAATCAACTACTTTGTAAGTTACTGATCAACAAAGATTTTAGATTTTTTTACTAGTTCTTCCACATGATCGGGCTCTGAATTTTTGTAGGATGGTAACGAGGTTTTCTTCAGGATTAAAAGGAGCACCCAACTGAAGAAACTCATGAGTGCTTACTGTGATCGACAGTCTGTGGACCTCAATTCCATCGCATTCTTGTTTGATGGAAGGCGTCTACGTGCGGAGCAGACTCCTGATGAGGTGCCTCTCTCCCCTCTCTCACTTACTCATGCATTCCTTTGCACGGGATCAATCCTAGTGGATGTTGTCTATCATGTAAGGAAAGAAGACGAAGCCAATATTGAGGGTGTTGATATTGTGCAATATCCTCACCATAAGTGCTTTTCTTTTCAAACTTTTGAAGTTCTTAGTCTAGCAAAACATTGATCAGCTACCAAACACCGCTACACATTGAAATACTGTACGTAGGAGCAAGTTTACTTCGAAACTCCTAGGAATTAGATGGAGACTATGGACATCTATGTTTAGTTTTACTTTCTTTTGGAAGATTCGAAAATTATGTTGTTTCTAAGATAATTCTCTGATAGCTGCTTTGGGATACATAAAATTGTTGGAGAAATATAATTAACAATAGTATTTTGTTAGTAACTGTTAATAGTTGTTTAGAAGTTTCAGGACATGGAAAGCAAGCAGTAGTAACAACTTACAAGGGAGAAGCTTTTACAAAATATTTCTCAACGCATTTTGGTGAATGTCTTTACACATTGGGCTTGGCTGGTTGTAGTTTTTAAGCAGAAAAGCCACCTTTTTAGACCAAAATAGCAAAGAAGCTCGTTTAAAAGCTGAGCAGCCAAATGCTATCCAACTTTTGAGGAAAAAAAGCAACAAAGTTTGAGTTTAAAAGTCGCGACCGGACAATTCAATATTGTAGCAGCAAGTAAGCATCTGCAAAACAAGTATCGGAACATGGATTTGGGGTATAAAACAGAAATTGTACAAAACCCTTGGATCTAGTTGAAAGTGACTTCTCGAGTAATAATCCTCCACGCACAGCACAATGCAATTATTAAGAATGTTTCTGTTGCCAAAAAAAATGACTATAATTTGGGTCGTAATCTTAGTTCTTGTTCTGTTTTTGCTGTTGGTTGTTACTTCAGCTAGAGATGGAGGATGGTGACGAGATCGATGCGATGCTTCATCAAACTGGGGGCTAAGTTGCTGAATAATCGGCATTAGTCGGTCTGTTTATTTCTGAAAGATTAAATGCTTTTGGTATGTAGAACTTTAGGGTTATCTGGAATTATGAGTAATCAACTTGTACTCCTTGTGTTCTTTTTTATTCAGCTATCTAATGGAGTCTTTGTTATGAGTTCCTTTGTTTCGAGCTTGTGTAACGAGCTACTCCACATGATAGATTGTGAGCGGTTCAATTACCATTCAGTCCATTTATTTTTATAATTTTGTTATTTATATTGAAAACATATTGATATTCAAATAAATGATTACATAATCATAAGAATAATTTTCAAGTNNCCTTTATAATTTTTTTTTTTTTTTTTAGCTCAGCTCAACTCAACTGCTCGAGCTCAAACTACACCTCGAACTCAGTTTAAAAATTCATCCGCAAGAGTCGAGCTCGATACTCAATTACTTTACTTGAAACCAATTCTAATTGTTGTTCATTTCAGCTAAATGATTGTTATGTCAATGCATATTCGTTCACACCCACTTATGCGGGATAATGGGGCATGCATTTGTTTGTTAATAATGTATTCAATTATTTTGCACAATTATGGATGAACAAAGAGGGCAACCGTTCATGACCAAGTCGTTTGGCAAGGGTTCTATTTTCGTACGACTAATTAATTTGATTGGGTTTTATGACAAGGAAATATTTTGATTGGTTGTGACAATTATGGATAACTACAATTTTCATGTTTCCAAAAAAAAAAAACAAAAAAAAACTATGTCATTAGTTCCACAAATATGTAATCATAAATTCACTCATTATGTTAGATATTTTGTGCGGATAATGTTAGTTTCCATTTTATGAGTTGCTCTAATTATCACAAGGACAATCATCACAATATCCAATTGCCTATTTCAATCTACTGTACCATGATGGTGCTTGTCTACAAACTTTTTCAAGTGGTGGTAACCTCCTTAATTGATATTCTATTTTTGTAATCCCTTGTTTACGCCATTGATTTTGGGGACCACCCATTTTATTACTTGCACCACAAAAAAATTGGTTAAAAAGTTTGTTATTTGTACCACTATAATTTTCACTTGCACCACAATTTTAATATATGTAATAATAATATGTATATAATGCATTCGCCACCTAAGGAGTGAATGTATTATAAATATTCGATCTTATAAGTGGCGATTGTTATGATTTTGATCTGCCTGAATATAATGCTAAGGCACCATATTCATCCCTCAGAGTGTCGAATTTGTGCTTGACTTTTGGCATTTTGGTTGGTAAAAGTATACATTCGAAAATCAAGTAGATGAATATTAAGTACAAATTCATCATGCGGTGACGAATGTGGTGTCTTGATATTCTACCTGAACAAAATTCCAAGGAGCAGAGGTGGATGAATATGTACTAGTCATTTGTCTATTTATTTGTCGAATATTGACATTCGATTAACTCATGAATGAATGTCAAGCCACACGTGGGCAAATATAAATCAATACCTCTAATGGCGATAAAATATAAGTCTTTTTTGTATGATTTTGTGAAATTTTGGTAGCTATGAAATCAGATTTGTATGTTTTGTACAAAAGATGAAGATGTAGTGAGAGAAGATGAATATGAAGTGATAGAAATGAAGTCGATAAAAAATATTGAAGATGATGAACGTGAAAAGCTTGAAGGTGAATAAGGTAAAAAAATGAAGATGGTGAATGAGATGAAGATAACGATAAATTGAAGAAGATGGTGTGAAGATTAATTTAAGTGGTGTTAATAGAACAAAAATATTACCCATTTATTTTCGGATGAGGATTATATGTATATATAAGTATGTAGTATTTTTCTGCATATTATTATTCAAAATTTTGCCGCATTGGACTTGTATGGGTCTCAATACAATATTTTAAAAGGGATGGGTACTAATAAATCATGTGTGGTGTATTCTGAAAATTAATATGCAGAAAAATTTTACTTATCTGTATGTATAAAATCTCAATCCTTTATTTATTTTGTGGTGCATGGAAGTAAAATGAATTTTAATAAGTGTGGTGGGAGAAGAGAAATGCAACAATAAAAATAAGTAAAAATTATAGTGCAAATAGAATTTTCCTTAATTTCTTCATGTTCTTTTTTCCTTAATATGTACAAAAATTACAAATTCAAACTATCACTTCGCATAGCATGAACATATGGGCAAGAGAGTTAAAATTTATAAAATTATTTGGACAAAAGGCATGAGTGTGAAACGAGAGTGGGAATGACTCAACCCTTGAAAGAGGGGAAGCTCAGATTTGACAAAAAATTGAGCAGCTCAGATCCCTATTTTGTATCGTTGGATTGATTTTAAATTCGATCATATTGAAATTCCTGATGTGACTGTAGATGAGAAGATATCGTACGAGGTACGACCAGTACAGATTTTGATGCGCAGTGAGAAACTGTTACGAGGGAAAGTGATTCTGCTGGTACAATGTGGAGTAGATACAGAGTCGAGGAAGAGACATGGGAGCGGGAGACCGAAATGGGTGATCGCTATCCGGACTTATTTGTGGCTGGCTTAAATAACTAAAAGGTTAGGTAACTAACAATTTTCGAGGACGAAAATTTTAGAAAGAGGGGAGAAGATAACAATCCGGGAATTATTATTATTTTAAATACTAGAATAGACATATATAACTGATATTAATTGTGAAAGTTGGTATGCATTTTGATATGCATTTTATACTATATTTTTTTAATAGAGAAAGATAAGAGTAATTTTATATTAATAATTCTATTTAGATATTTCTACATGATATATATATGTTAGTATTATTTATTTTATAAGATATTCTTGTGGCTAGAATAAAAACATGTTGGTAATACACATATATACATACATGGCACACACAACATACACATATACACATATACATGCACGCTACACACAAACACAAAGAAAGGAGGAGAGAAATAGGGATACTCGGGCTCGGGTCTTGGGATAACTTTCTGCAAAAATTTCTGAACATGACCTGAGGTTTTATATTTTTCTGGGGATAATAAAATTTCTGAAACACTTTGGTGAAAACGGAATATTTTTCTAATTTTTAGATTATTTTCTATGAATTATTTAGTGATTTTGGGTTTAAAAAAATGAATTTTCAAAATAAATAATAGAATTTCAAAATTTTCAAACTTATTTGGACGATTGGAAATGTATGAAATTTTGGAAAAAATGTTGATTAGGCTATCCATGTGATATTTCTAATTTTTGTTTAATATTTGGAGAAATTTAGTATTTTTAGTATATTAAATAATTTTTGGTAAATAAAATATATTTTCTGGATTTTTATGAAAATATCCAAATTCTAAAAATTCATTACTTTAAAAGAGAAATGGGATTTTTGGTATGGCATGTCTTTCAAATACAATTATTTTTATTTTGGGTAGTTTTAGCAATTTTTGGAAAATTAAAAATTGTTTGAATAAAGGATAAATATTTTTTTCAGACTAATTAAGGGTTGGAAAGCATAAATTTTGGAGAGAAAATATAAATTTTTATTATGGGCGATAACATGTTCATTATTGGATTTATATATATTATTGATAAATTAAATGGTTTGGTTTTGAGTAAATAAATATGAGATATTATGTTGGGGAAATATTATCAGCCCTGGGAATATGTATTTTATGGAATAAAATAAAGACAGTAGAAATTAAAATAGTATTTTCGGGGGGGGGGAAGTCATTTTCTACGTGAAACAGTATTTGGGCTCAAAATGTTTTCTAGGATATCTAAGAGAGTACAAAGAGTATTTTGGATATATATTTGGGATATTTATAAGTATTCTATTGCACCATGTACACATAAGATCAGTTATGAATTGAGAGAAGTGCTTAGAAAGAGGGTTGTACATGTTGTAGTTCAGGACGAGGTATGAGTCAGACACTCTTATCTTATAGATGTCTTTATTTTACTATGAATAATATTGTAGTTGATTTTGAGATAGTTATAAGTAAAGACACCTGAGTAATTGTATGAGATATTACTTATGTTTCATGCCATGTAATACATGGCCCATATACTGCGTTATGTTGTGTGTTTTGCAAGTTGTGGTGAGGGTAGTTCCTTGAATACCGGGAGGGGGACATCTGGATGAGTGTGGTACTTCCTTGAGTCTTAGCAAGGAGAATTCTGGGGATGGGTGTGGTGTTCCCCAATTGAGGTGCTCCTAGGATGTGAGTATTGCTCTAGACCGTGTCTGCTTGTTCCGTGAAGACTCAGATACTTATATGAGGATGAGGTTTGTCCAGCAATGGGGATGATGATGTTTTTCTTAGAGCGTTTGACTTTTCATTGTTATACTTCCATTTAGGCGTTAGATCGGACTTGTAATTGCGTATCGTAGTTAGCCTATTCGTTTTCGTGCGGCTTCCGCCGATACATTACTTGAGAGTTTGTTGTATTTTTCATATTAATGTAATTCTGGGTGTGTCATTATAGGTATGTAAATTAGTGTCTGACTCATCTATTGTTCTTCATGCATACACATATAGACCCGACAGAGGGTACAAAGCATCGAGGTGCATAGAGTGGAGGCCAGGAGTCGCAGTTACTTTTATGGACTTAGACGGAGCTCGAGACCCGGGCTACTAGTGGTATATATGTTTATCATAACTTTTGACAAATGTACCCGCATTATTTATGTCACGGGGCAGTGTATATATACTGATATATTTTTTTGTGGGTTGTGTTTGATGTATTAGCAGTTGCTGATGTATTTATATGTATCATATATCTAGGGACATGTATAGTTTAGACTTATGCTAAACTGGTATATGTACTTTATGGGGAGATACTGCTTAAATTTTGATTACATTTGTGTATATCAGTTGGGCTTTTGTGATGTATGGTTATTAGTGTATGAGTTGTGTGCATTTATGGTGTAGAGCATGGGGTTTGGTAACTACTATGTAAAATCTTCTTAGTAGTAGCATCGTCGAGTCAACTTATCGTATATAAATAAAAATTGCTCAAAATTTGATTAACGTCTTTATTTACATAAAAGGTGATT
>MKEJ01024622.1:0-10331 GCA_001753735.1 Embelia ribes | reverse complement strand
AGATATAGATATAAAATACGCCACCGCGATATATATATATTTACGTATCATGCTACTCGCATTCCATTCTCATACATGCTTTACGAATCGTC
This sequence comes from Embelia ribes, assembly GCA_001753735.1. Taxonomy (NCBI): domain Eukaryota; kingdom Viridiplantae; phylum Streptophyta; class Magnoliopsida; order Ericales; family Primulaceae; genus Embelia; species Embelia ribes. The sequence continues at coordinate 10,239 of MKEJ01024622.1, read as the reverse complement.
GTCTATGTAAATTATATGCATCTATTATAATCATTTTCTTACATGAAAATGATTTTATGCTTTCGACCCTACAATATGCCACATATGTGATTATACGAGTAGAGATTCCAATTTATATTAAAGCTATGAATGTGCCTATACCTCTTGAGCCTCCCGAAAGTGTATAATACCCCTTTAGCTAATTCATGACAAGCCTCATCTAACTACGTCTGAATGCCAACTTCTCGGGCCTCCAAAAAATGCTGAGCTATGCCACTCGAATAATCACGATCCTATTTAATAAAATGATCCATATATTATAAGGAATAAAATTCCCAATTTTATTCTACCGGGCAATAACAGCCTAAAAACCGAAGTACGACCCCGAGAAAACGAAACGATATGAAATTTACCAAAACGTAGAGGAGGAAATGGTGAGCAATAAAGGTGTATACCTCGAGCCAAACGATAAGTGAAACTAGATGAAATCAACATCCAAAGCCTCCAAAGCTTGGCTCTCAAACAAACTATTTACAGGTCTCGGATCGTATCAAATCTAGGGATAAAAATGATCTACGAGACATAGTAAATAACAATTTCAACTTTATTTCAATGAATCAAATGGGCATGAGTCTTAGGCAAATTCAACGAGAAAGATAGAAAGGAAAACTTACGTCAAAATGATCACCGTAAAACATAATCTCCAAAAATCAACTCCATTTCCTTATCTGAGGTCCCAAGGTAGATGATTTGTAGGCTTCTCCCTTCTCTTCTTCTTCTTCTTCTCTCTCTCTCTTTCTATCCGGTGTAAATAATGAGATAAGAGAGGGTATTATATCGGCAGATAGTCGCAGGCCCCATATTTTTCATTTTTGTACTTGGGTATACCTGTACACCAAGGTTGGTGTACCATTACACCATGCCTTTGTTGAGACTGAGTGTGCCATTACTCAGATGGTGTGCCGGCCCCCAGTGTTTTATTTCCTCTTTGGTGTAACCTTACACCATTCCTGATGTACCGTTACACTGGGTACCATTACCCTACCTGTGTACTGTTATACCAACTTGTGTGATGGCTTCCAGAGAGTCTACAGTACATTGGTGTAACATTACACCACCCCTGATATACCATTATACCACACTTGGTATACGGTTACACCTCCTTATATAATGACTCCCAGCAGCTCCAATCTTTATTATGTACCGTTACACCATACTTGGTGTAATGGCACACCAGCCCCTACTTCACTTCAAAACAAGCCACTTCAACAATCATCTCCATGAAACTATTCAAACCATAGGATTCGTAATAAAAATATTATATAATGCTATATAATATTATTAAAATGTGAAAAATTTACCCAAAATTTTTTGGGGCATTGCAGCTGCTAAAATATATAAATATAAATCAAAATATATAACAACGATCCACAATGATATACATAGCTACACTAGAACTACAACAAAATAGAACGTACTTCTAATATAATACTGTCAACTTCTGAGTCAGCTATACAACATCATCAAGCTATGCGCTTGTAGAAAAGCTAAGAAAAGAAAATGTACAAACCCCAAACCTCGTCTACATAAGGCAATATCTAGATACATCTTTTGTACAATCAAGCACATGTACCCTGAGCCTCCAAGCCAATATGCCAATCCAAGTTTTGAGGCTATGCCTCCCCTACAATCAACGCATCATGTGCAATATGAATCATAAGCCCAAATCTAAGGAGCACTAATGCCTAGAGTGATCGAATTTCTCTCCATGCGCAAGTTTCCCAGCTCTCACGGTAGGGGTTAAAACCCCTAAGTTTAAGTTCTCCACTCCCCGAAGGATTAAAATCAACATTTTTAATAAGAAAAAATAGATACTTATACCCTAAAAAGAAAGTAAAAATTACTCAAACCAAATGTAAATGAGTATGCTCCCTTACTCCTCCAAAAATCTTCTTTAAAAAGTAACATTTTTCTAAATCAACAAGGAAGCATCGTGTCCTCAAATTTCCTCCAAATAACCTCCAAAATATATCCTCCGAATTATAAAATCATGATCAAAATACACCATTTCCAAAATCATAGTTTATTCTCCATGTTATCCTTTGAAATAAAAACCAAGCTTTATGTCATTACTTTCGAAAATATGGTTTTCCTCCAAAATGTTTTCCAACGAAAGTTTTCATATTGAAGACATGAATGCAATGCCATATAAATGGCATGCTACAATATGTCCCCATAATGTAAATGCTATGATAATGATAGAGTATGATACATAAATGTCCTCTAATAATACTAAGTCATAAGTACTAACATGCTTCAATAATTACAATACATAATTAATACCATAGAATAAAAATTCACATAATTAACAACATATTATATGAATTCAAATAAAGCAAACAATATGTTATAAATATCGATATACAACATAATATCAAAGTCATATTAGAGTTAATTATCTGCCCGTACCTTTGTACGGTAGCCTCCGATATGCTCCGAAAGCCCCGAATTTAACTCCAAACAACTAATAAATTTTCCTTCCAAAACCCCCAAATTGACTCCTCCTGATTCACCTAGCAATGACCCCCGAAATGCAACGAATCTACACAAAGAAATGACTACGAAGCATAAGAATGAGAATGAATAACTTTAATTTCAACATTTAACTCGACACAGAAATCGAGAAATGGAAAAGAGTTTAGAAATTGATGAAATTACCTCAACACGTAGGCCTCGCGATAACAAGGAAGTATTGAAGATTCGAAGCCACCTGAATCCCAAAGCTAGATGAAATCCCTAAAAAACCTCCAAAATGCTTCGTCTTAAGTTTGATCTAGCTATGGCCCTCAAAATAGGACGAACCTAGCCAATAAAAGCACCTGTTAGATGCAAGCAACATTTATATCAACTTTATTTTATTCGACCTGAAAGGGTAAGAAAAACGACAAAATAAAATGAAAGAAAGATATGATGAAATTTGGATCAAATCGTACCTCTTGCTTCTACGACTCTAAAAATCTACTTTTATTTCCAGATCAACTCCCGAGATAGATGGATCGTTGATGAGAAAATTTAAGCTTCAAAGAGACTCACTCACTTTCTCTCTCTCCTCTTAATTTTCAGAAATGAGGAAGAAAGTAAGTTTATGTACTTTAAAAAGCAAGTTAATAAAATAGACAAGACAACTATCAATTGGTCAATGTCAATTTATCAGCTAGTTACTATGTATCAACTGGTCAAGGTCCATATTAGTCGGGTTTCAGAGAGTTTTAGCCTCGACGTATCAGCTGGTCTAAAACTACCTATTAGCTGGTTATTACATTTGAAAAACTGAATTATTTCGGGTCCAGTTTTGACCCTTTTATACTTTAAATTGATCTTTTCCAAAACAACAAAATTGTAGATAATTGAATATCCTCTCTATAAATATATGATAGGCCTTAATCAAAGTTATGCTTTATGAGATATTGCCAAAATACTCCATTATTATCATATAAACAGCTCAGCTACAACCTCTCTAAACTTCTCCAAATGACTCTGAAAGCCATTCTATACTACGGAAGGTTATTCTATGATTACGAATGCCATTCAATAAGTCTACTGAAGGCATGATAAGAAATGATTATGAATGTCATGCTACGATGATAAAATTGTATTCACGAAAATTTCGCTCAAGAAAATCTGGGACTTTACATCCTCCCTCTGTTAGGATATTTAGTCCAAAAAATTAAAACAAAAGATGAAAGAATTAAGAACATCCCCATTTCAGCATCATCCTCATATTCTCTGGTAGCCTCCTCGTTACGATGGTACTTCTACAACACCTTAACCAACTAAATGGAATGCCCTCGAAGAACCTTCTCCTTCGAATCCAAGATGGAAATTGGATGAATCTCATAGGAAATTTTTTCTTACACAAGAAAATCATCAAAATTGATAACGTGCACTGGATCTCGTATGTACTTCCGAAACATAGATACATAGAATATAGGATAAACCTCTGAAAGTTGTGGTGGTAATGCAAGATAACACGCTACATCACAGACTACCTCCTGAATAAGAAATGGACCAATGAAATGTGAAGAATGCTTCCCTTTCATCCAGAAATACATAATTCCTTTCTGAGGGAAAATTTTCAAAAATACGTACTTGCCATCTACGAAAGCTAACATACCATCTACGAAAGCTAGTAGACATCTACGATGATCAACATAACTCTTATGCGTACTCCGAGTCGTCTCCAGATGTTGGTTGATCAGCTGAACATTTTGAGTTTTCTCTTGAGCTAACTCAATACCTACCAATGCTCTCTCTCTGACTTTCGCCCAACAAAACAAAAGAATGACAAGGACAACCATATAAGGCCTCGAAAGGAGCCATTCAAATATTTGAATGAAAGCTTTTATTGTAGGAAAATTCAATAAGACCAATATGATCCTCCTAGCTACTCCCAAAATCAAGTACACAAGCTCTTAACATATCCTCCAAGGTCTGAATAGTCCACTTAGATTGGCCATCTGCAGATGGAAAGTTGTACTCAAAGAAAAATTTTTCCCCAGTGCCACTTGGAGACTGGATCAATAACGAGATATAAAACAAGAATCATGATCTGAAACAAGAGAAACCCGAACGCCATGAAAACAAACAACCTCATCAATGTAGTTTCGATACAGTTTCTCAACTGAATCGGTTTTATGGATTGGAAGAAAATGTTCGAATTTTGTCATACAATCAACAACCACCCAAATTGCATCATTTCTCAGCGTCGATCTTGGTAAACCAACAATAAAATCCATGGTTATCCACTCCCACTTCCACTCAGGAACTAGCAATGGTCTAAGCAATCCCCCAGGATGCTTATGCTCTGCCTTTACTTGCTAGTAGGTAAGACATTGCGATACAAAGTCAATCACATCCTTTTTCATACCAGGCTACTAGAATTGACAAGCAATGTTATGATACATCTTGGTGCCACCTGGATGAATTGCCAAATGATAGTGGTGTGATTTGTGTAGAACCTTATTTTGAATAAAAACTGAAACAAACAAATGATTTAGAAAAATAAAACTGCCATTCTCTACAATACTCTAACGATCAAAACCATGCTCGCTCAAAATGAGAACTTGGCAAGCCTATGATTCTTTGTTGCTACTCTAATTCTTTGTTGCTAAAACCATGCTCGCCCAATAACTTAGGTGATCCCAAATTCGTCGACTTAGTCGCAACTGGTTGTCCCCCCGACTGAGAAGATGAAGAAAAAGAACTTCTCGATCTCTTCCTTCCCCCATTTCCACCACTTCTACTACCACTACTAATACTTACACCACCCCGATTCCCCAAATTAAACTTTGACCTTGAATAGATTGGGAACTCAAAGATTGTCCCAAATATTTCTTAGGTCGAGTTTCTATAAGGCGTTGCTTCTCTTACAAACCTGCTTCTACTTCCATTGTTGCGTTAACATAGCATTTGTGCAATTCATGTAATCTCGTGATGATAGGGATGTAGATAGATGGACGTAAGCCATGAACAAACCGATAACACTTAAGACACTCCGTAAATACCAACTCTGGCACATACCAAACTAGACTCATAAACTGCATTTGGTACTTATGTATATTTAGGTTATTCTGCTTCAAATTCACAAAGTCGTCTCACTTCCCTTCCCAAATAGTATCAGGGTAAATTTCTTCCAAGAACAGTTCATAGAAAGCATTCCACATGATATTCACTTCCACCATTCGCCACATTCCCACGTAGATAAAATGGTGTAGTTGACATCCTTAAATCATATTCCATCATATGAAGCGAATTGATAATCCACTACATGTCCTCCAACCATTCTTTGACCACTAATAGTTCCATATCTCCTTGGAATGTTGGAGGATCCATCATTAGGACGTGCCTATGGGCCAACAAAGCATGAGAATTACTTCCCTTTCCCCTTGAAGTTCGTGCTAACTTATCGAAGGTTGCCTCCATAACTCTGAACATGTTGACTCCTAGTTGAGGATGAGCTTGTTATGGAACTCGGGTTTGAGTATCAGTAGCCTCTCCCCCAATATCCATGCTCTCCTCTTCCGAAGTCTCCTCTAGCATTGAAATGTCTTCTTCTTCTTTGACAAAAACCATTGTTTGGGGGTGAGTAAGCACTAGTTGCATCTCATCCTCAACATAAGCCCCAATATGACCACCCTTTCCCCGAGTAGCCATTCCTCCTCGAGCTCCACATCTACCACCTTTGCATCTACATCTTCCTCTTGTCATTCAACTTTACATCAAATACAAATGATAAGGAAGAATGTCAATACATCCATATATATAACCAAGCATATATATTGAACTTCTAATATCATAATGTTTCACATTATGATCTACCAAAGCATAACAAAGTATAAAACACATAAGTGATTATGCCAAAATCTCCAAAATATGTTTAATACCCTTATAATCTCCAAATGTCGACCCTACTTACAAGCGCCCAAATTTTAATAACCTGGTTGGCTTTGATACCAATCGGTCGAGCCCCTGGAATGCCCATACACCCCGGGTTGTGAGATAATAAAAGAAAAGAAACAAATAAGAAAAAATAGCACCAATAATATAACCTACATCATATAGAGATTGAATAAGAAATGAAAATAACAACATCTATCCATTCAAACTATAACAACCATCCACTGTTGAAATATATAATTATATATCAAAATATATAACAACGATCCATAGCGTAAAATGAAGTTGTACTAGAACTACAACAAGAGAAAGTGTACTTCTAAAACAATACTGCCAATCTCCGAGTCAACATCTACATTAATGCCTAGAATGATCAAAGTTCTCTCTTTACGCAAGTTTTCCGGCTCTCACGGTAGGTGTTAAAGCCCCTAAGCTTAAATCTTCCACTCCCCGAAGGGTTAAAATCAACATTTTAATATGTAAAAGTTGATACTGATGCCCAAAAAAGAAAGTAAAATGACACAAACCATATGCGAATGAGTATGCTATTTTAATCCTCCAAAAGTGTTCTTTAAAAGAAACATTTTTAATAAATCAACAAGGACGCTTCTTGCCCTCGGATTTCCTCCAAATAACCTTCAAAATGTATCATCTAAATTATAAAACCATAATTTAAAAATATCATTTCAAATCATAGTTTATCCTCCAAATAATCCTCTTAAAATAAAACTATGCTTTAGTCATTACTTTAAAAAAAAAAAAAGGTTTTCCTCCAAAACATTTTCCATCGAAAGTTTTCATTTGAAAACATGAATGCAATGCTACAGAATGACTCGCTACAATGTACACTTGAGATGTAAATGCTATGATAATAATAAGCATGATACATGACCTCTAATAAAATGTTAAATCATAAGTATTAGCATGCTATGATATTTACATAAAGTAATTTATGCCACCGAATAGAATTCACGTATAAAATACTATACAATATATTAATTCAACTATAACAAACAAACATGCTATAAATTTCGATATACGGTATAACATCATAGTTATATTAGAGTTAATTATCTGTCCGTGCCTTAGTACGGTAGCTATCAATATACCTCCAAAAATTCCCAAATTGAATACCGAAGAACGAATATGAATTTATCCCCAAAACCCCCAAAATGACTCTTCCCAAATCTCCTAGCAATGACCTCCAAAATGCAACAAGCTTACATAAAGAAATATACTACGAAATATAAGAATGAGAATTGACAACTTTAATTTCAACGTTATACTTGACATGAAAATTGAGAAATGGAAATGAGATTAGAAATCGACGAAATTACCTCAACACATAGCCCTCGCGATAGTTACAAGGAAGTGTCGAAGACTCGAACCCACCCAAACCCTGAAGCTAGATGAAATTCCCCGAAAGCCTCCAAAATGCTCCATCTCGAGTTTGATCTCGATACAACCATCAAAATGAGACGAATCTAGCAAATAAAAATACATATTAGATGCAAAGAACATTTATATAAACTGTATTTTCACATATCCAAAAGGGTGCGGAAAATGAGAAAATAAAACAAACGAAATAGCGGACGAAATTAGGATCAAAACATATCTCTCACTTCTACAGCTCCAAAAATCTATTTTTCAACTCCAGACCAACTCCCGAGATAGATGGATCACACACGAGAAGTTTTTTGTGCTCTTAACCCTCCACTATTTCTCTCTCTTCAACTTTTTAGAAATAATAAGTGAAGAAGAAAGATGTGATAAAAGCCAAAAAGTGATAGGGAGCACGACCATTTCACGTTGACTGGGTATAATGGTACAGAGGTATTGTATAATGGTACTCAGTGTGTATTGGTACACACTTCTGTGTGATGGCATCCAATGAGTTTTGAATAAAGGAAGGGGCTATGTAACAGTACAAGTCCTCTAGGTACTGATACTCACTGTGTACTGGTGCACACCCTTTGTGTACCGGTACATACCGTCACTCACACCTAGAAACATAATTTCAACTAATAACAAACCTTTGAAAACCTCCACAATGATATTCAATGATAACGAATATGATTCAACAAGACTACGAATGCATTAATAAAGATAAATATCATCCTTTATTAACACAAAAAATTTATACGTAATTTTGAGACAGTACACAGATTCTTCATAATTAGAAGTCAACATTTTCTGCTAATAGCCTGGGATATACTCATCAATACATATGAATATAAGTGTTATATTTCTGAACATCGTCATCTCAAAAAACAACTTGTATCACTTCTCTCATAACTTTGGCTTGGTGAATCATAGCTATAATGCAAATATCAAATAGTCTATAAAGAAAGATAAGAAAATTGTTTAGGTTATGCAAAAGGGCTTGAGCAGTTTTTACTCCTATGAGTCTAACCCTTTCCTTAAATCTCCATGCAAAATACAAAAAGGTAGGGAGGAAGAGGATCTTTTTTATGAAGACCGTGTCGTGGTTTAAATGACTCCATTCATTCTCCATTCCATAATAACGGTAACTTCATTGAGGTAGTACAATCCATAATCAAAGATATTTTCATATGAATAACAATAGTTAGCTGCTTAGAGCAGTGGTGTTGTTTAGAACAATGACGCCACTAGTACAGTAAGCTTATGATTTTCCTACCGATATGTCCTTTTTGGACCATGATTGATAGTACTGCGTACTTTTTGTATGTCTGGATGATGATCAAGCTTATTAGGCTGAGTCGATTGGGTCTGGTTCCTTTTTAGCCTTCTTACTTCTTTTCTCCTTTTCAACATATTTTGCATCCTTGTTAAATCTAGCTTGTTGTGCCAAATCCATTGATTACTGAAATATACATGCCAATAATTACCCAACTTTAGTGACCACTAATCTTTATGCATACAGTATGATTAGTATTTGGATTACTCTCATATTTTTCCTTCAGTATATTGTATATGCAAAATTTTCATAGATAGTATCATTTTTAGTATGATCAATATTTCTTCAAATGACATAATCCTTTTATAATCAAGGTGAACACGGTTTTGGATCGTGCATGTGTTGAACGTACTTTACGAGCATATTTCTCCTATTTGCATTAAATTCTAAGAGATATGATGTGATTGTATTAATCTTGTCTATTGATTTTAAAATTGATCTTCTATGCTTGAGGTTCATCCAATTACTAAAAAATATCAGTCCTTCATTTTATCCTCTTACTTCATGAAAAATTTGTGTTTCTAACATTAAACCCTAACTTCTTTGAACTCTAAAACTTTTTTGATTAAATGGCGCCCGATAATGACATAGCCCCTGTTGTTTAAGGTGTCGTAGGGGGGGGAGGGGTGTTCAATTCCTTTTTGAATTTAGAAGGTATTTTTGAACAATTTAAAGGATGCAAGTTGATTTCGCGGGATAGAATAAACCTATGGTTTATAAATAAGACCCTCAATCTCCTTGCAGATGTCCGTTTGACATTCTTTCACCATATTTAAATGAGATTGTTGTTTTGGTAAGTGCTAATGTATATTGTTGTGTCACATTCCCACTGAGCCCTTTTTTCATGAGTTCTCAATTATTCTCAAGTTATGTCCTATGCAATTGGACTTAAATGCTATTGAAAAATTGTGCATGTCGTTGAGAAAATCAATTGGGTCAACTTGCTCCCTACAAATTGATAACCTATTAACTTGTTACAAGGAGAGCATATATCCTTTACCATCTGAAAGTGTTGTTCATTAGTGTAGTTGAAGTTTAGGAAGTTGTATTTAAATTTAAAGTTGAAGATGATGTAGTATGATATC
>MKEJ01024603.1:0-11010 GCA_001753735.1 Embelia ribes | reverse complement strand
GTACCATTTCTATCATATCCCCCGCGCCCCCTCAAAACCATCTCGACTTTCACCCATATGTCAATTTAAGTCCCCACCAATGAATAACTTCTCGCTAAGAGGTATTCCTTGTACCTATTAATCTAAATCATCCAAAAACTGCTTTTTATTAGACTTATCTAGGCCTACTTGGGGTGCATAAACACTTGACACATTTATAATCTCTTTCGCAATTATAAGCTTAATACACAAAATCCGATCACCCTGTCGCCTCACATCGACGACGTTTTTCTGTAAACTCTTAGCAATGATTATGCCAACCCCAATTTTTATCCTTACTCGTGTATCATAACTTATAACCCCATGACGCTATCTCTTTGGCTTTCTCACCTATCATTTAGTCTCCTGAAGACATAAAATACTTAATCTTCTTCTATTCATATCTTCCCCAATTTCTGTTAGCCTATCAATCAAGGACCCTAGGCGCCAGACGAATCCTATGCTCATAGACTAACTTCTTTAACCGCATCTATCCATTCATATGTGAGAACCCTTGCCTATTTTTTGCCACATCCAAGCGTCGATCTAATGTGTCGCTTCGAGGGAATGCCCTAGCTTGCACCTTTGCCAATTTAACACTACACCCGGGGTCCGATGCAGCGCGTCGCGGAGGGAACGCTCCAGCCCCTGCCAATTTAACACCACCCCGGATCCGATGTAGCGCGTCGCTGGGTAGGAAACGCCCCAACGAATTTCTTATTTAGTTCTATTTCATGTAGTGTGATTGTTTTTTATAGCCGGCTATCAACCTACCACAACCCTCCTTAACTCATTCTTAACACCAACCAATCATGATATCTAATTGAAAAAATTACCAAAACAGGTAAGTGCAAACCACACTGAAATGATTTTCCCAAATGATTTCTTTTAACTCATTCTTTAATTCGAGCATGTCAAGGTGTAATTAAGATACCTTACATGATACTAAAATACCTACACTGTCATATGTAATTTTATTTCTACAATAGTTTATTCAAACACCTTTACTTATTTCCACCGTGTCTTATATTCTTGCAATTTTTCTATGTTAACTCGACAATTGATATATGAACTATCAATACAATATCCAAAATATTAATGTATCTAATATTAATTCCACAAGTTTCTCATTAAAACCTTCCAAATTGTCACTTCTACAGTATCCAAAATATTAAAATAACAATCAATTTATATTAATCCATCTTAAATTATATGTCAAATAATACAATTGCTTACATATACAATCAAGAAAAAAACATCGACAAATCCCAAAAATCTACAAACACAGTTGTCAAAATATACTGAACTAATCCTAAAGAGCAACAAATAACTTCAATAAAAAGCTAAACCCTAACACTAAGTTGAGACAAATCTACCAAACTAAGATCCCACAATAGTGTATGACAACCTAAATTTTTCCTTTTCATGAATGGTTTTTTCCCCAAAGTCTTCTATCTAAACTTAAAACATAATATTTGAAATCTATTTATTGCCCCAATCGTCATTGAAACAATATATATCCTCATATAACAATATAAAAATCAAAATTCAAACAAATCACACATACACATAACTACTGACAAATCCCTAAAATTAACAGATAAATAACTCTAAAACAGAAATAAAAAACATCAAATGAGAGCTTTCATATATTGGATAAGTACCAGGATGACGCTTTTATCGCATTGGTGGACAGAGAGAAAGGCGGTGGTTGAGGGAACCGGTTCGGCCGGAAGGATGTGCACATTTTCGTTGTCGTTGTGCGATGGAGAGATAAAACACCCGGTGCTTTTATAGTAGATTTGATTCAAGTGATATAGCATATGCATTTTTACCCCATCAATGAATTAGTATATAAAATTACAATGTTCTCCAAAATATGTATATAGTTCTTTTGTAACTTTTTCATAAATTTATAATGTTCATGTAACGTCCCGGAAATTCTTAATTAAATTTTTCGTTTTACTAATATGATTACGTGTTCCATTTTATCATATTAGAATATGTGTTGTATGTCTATAACATAGCATGGCGTTGATGTGTAGTTGCGTGGCATTGCGTAGTATGCGGTGTTGCGTTACAGCTTAGTATTAGTGTAGCATGTTATATATGTACATTTATAAGTGGAGTGTATGCATAAATTTGTAATTATATTGGTGTGCTAAAAATACTACATATAAATAATAGTAGTATTTTTAGCTGAGTTGTTTCCTTTTTTTTCTTGAAGTTGACCAAGGTCAACATTATCAAGCCATGGAAACGACTTCTTTACCCCTTTATGGCCAGACCTTTTGTGTCTTATTTAGCCATTCTTTCTTCTTCTTTTAGCATCTATAAAGTATACATATATTTGAAAGAAAGGGGAGAGAAGAAAGAAAGAAAAAAGTGTGTTTTCGGGGTTCGGGTGGCGATTTCATCTAGCATCGGGGGTCGTCTATCAAAATAAAGTAAATATTTGGATTCCTTATCGCGAGGCCTCTCTTTTTAAGTCTCGTCTTCTTGTTTTCTCTTTTGCAATTTCTTGTTTTGCATTCCTTCGGGTTCGTGAAAATAAATTAGTTTTTCTTGTTACTAATATCGAGTACATCATTTTCTTGTATAGACGCGTGTTGATCCAAGGTGTCTAGTTAGATCAATCCAAGGGGTCTAGAAGAGGCAATTTGGGGGTTTTTGCGCAAGAAGTCTCAGGGTGACTTTTAAGGGACTTTTAGGGACGGTAGTCGAATAACTCTAATATAAATTTGATGACTTCGACTATATGTGGACGTGATGGATACGTCTTGTATGCGTAGATGATTGGTAATTGTATGGCGTTGATTATCATGTTTTTAGCCTAAATAACATGTTTTATGTGTAGCTTATTAATATATTCAGCGTAGCTTATATTCATGTTAATGCGTAGCTCATATCATGACATTGCGTAGCATTCACATTCATGATTATGAAAAGTGTTGTTTTATAAAGAAAGGCGCGTTGATTAAAAATACTCACTTTCATTATAAAGCATGCGTGAGCTTCGAGTCTTTTTACTTTCTTTTCGGGACAATATGGTATCAAACTTAAAATGTGTGGATTTTAACATTGAGGTCATATAGTCTTACCGTGAAAGTCGAGAAACCAGATTTGGAATTATTCCATTGATCATGTCACCAGCAGGTGGTGATCAATGAAGGCTTGGTCGCATCACCAGCGGGTGGCGATCATAGCTATTTAAAAGCGTAGCGATACTCGTCCCAATTTTATAGCATTGGCGTTGGCGTAGTATGTGTTGTAGCGTAGGTGTGCGTTGCATTCATGAGCATTATTACATTCATGTTCATGATAGCATTGTATATATATGTTGTCGCATGTCTATTCATGTCATCATATAGCGTAGTCTCTTTTTTATCGTAGAACTAATTGGCTAACCGTATACCTTCCAATGTTTTTTTTCTTCTATGGTTGTTTTGTAGGTGTGGAGGCGGGAGCAAAGTATCAGTAAATACTCGCAGTGCTGTTGTACATATTTTTGTAGTAGAAGCACAAACTTATTATGATGTATCATTTTGTATTTTGGCGCACTCCGATAGCGTAGTTGTTGTAGCGTTGACAAAGGCATAGATATGTTATTGCCCTTGTACGCGAGGCGAAGAACATATGTACCCATTCTATCTTATTTACTTTGGTAGGCATGTAGCCTGATGTATTATATCGTAAACTGGCATTTTACTTTGTATCAGTGTTGTATATATTTGTTGGCGCTGGCCATCTTCATTTCAGTTTATTACCGTTATTATAAACTGTATGCGCCTAGTATAATGTGTTGATGCGAATGTTGTAGTTATTGCATAGTATTGCCTTGTAGTGGCAATTAGATGCGTTAAGAATGGTGTAAATGTTATTTATTTATTGTTCTATCAATATTTTATTTTCTCTGTTCTCTTTTTTTGTTCTCACATCCCCGGGTCTCGGATTTCGGAGCGTGATAGTTCACGATCAAAATAACTTAGATAGGACACATTCTCCTGATTCTGTATTGCAACCAAGTTCTGGAAAATTACACTATTGGCTCTCGTATTTCTTCTGAATCTTTTCTATTACTTTGCACCACTACAAAAATAGACATTGCACTCTATCGTGATTATCCAATAAACCAATTTAATGCTTATAACTAATAATCTCGTCATATACTAATTAACACCTTAAATTCAACCAAGTGTAGAAACTAAAGAGCTCACAAGCATTCTCCTACTTTGCCAAACTTCACAGTCCAATCTATTTTCTTAACACAAATTGCACCTCAATATGTACATCCGTGTTGCAAATAGTAGATCTTACACATTTTTGCTTACTATTTCTTCTATATCACTTGGCATCTCAACCACAATAGAAGTTGCACTAATTTACTCGTTCATGTACATTTCGGCAAATGATTCACCCATTATCCCCAATATGATCTGTCAAGACCCAATAGAAATAATCATTTTTCCCGGAAATTTATCAAAAAAGTATTTTCACCTGAAAATCTAAATTTGGAGGCCAATTTTAATTATCAAGCTACACAAGCAATCCTAGCTACCAGTCTAAATACAACATTGAATACAAAACTTGAAGTTTTGAAATTAAATAAAGTACATAACAATGCATTTCCTAGCATTACCTGAGTTGCAGAAGTTGAGTTGTAGGTGCTGTTGGGGTTGGATTGAGTGGCGGAATCAACTTCAAACTGGGGTCAGTGTGGTGGACTGGTGGAGGGGGAGGTCAAGATTCTTCATCAACTTGTAGGGGTTGCAAACGCTGGGGAAAGGGGCGATTAGTAGCCTCTCGGGGATAACCAAAAGAAAAAAGAGAGAGCGAGTCTTCTCACTTTACAACTTCAGCTCATCCTCTCTTTTTCCATGTGAAGATCGAGAGTAGCCAAACAATTGTGTACCATCTGAGCATCTGGATGCACTATATCATCAACAAAAAATGATTGTATCTTTTTGCCGATCTCAATCCAACTACACCCGGGGTTCTTTTTCAATCCAAGTTGATTCATCTTTCTTCGAACTTTGCGAGCCTCATCCCATCTCTTGACAGATGAATGCATGTTTGCTAATACAATGTAAGCCGATGGGTCATTTGGATTATTCCCAATAACAAGTCTCACGATTTCTTCCCCTAATTCTAATTCCCCGTGCAAACCTCAAGCGGAAAGCAGACTACTCAACAACCCGATATCATCCTCTCTAATATTATAATTTATGCTTTTGAGAATATTATAAGCTTCGTGCAATCTCCGGGCACGTGCTAGAAGATCAATCAAGCAAGAGTAGACTTCGAGTGTTGGTTCAATATCATAATCATTTGTCATTAAATTGAAATAATTACACCCTTTGTCAACTAATCCCGCGTGGCTACATGCGGAAATGACCGCCAGGAATGCAACTCTATCGGGTTTTGTATTTGATCGAATCATTTTATCAAAAAGGTCCAAAGCTTGAGTAGTTTGGCCATGGTTACCATAAGCTGTGATCATCGAAGTCCATGAAAATAAATCTCTCTCAGGTAACTTGATAAAAATATTAAGCGCTTCATCAACAGCACCACACTTTGAGTACATATCAAGAAGAGCTCCCATGACTTTTTCGCTCGACTCGAGCTTATTTTTGGTGATCTTCTTGTGCATCTCTTTACCTTTTTCCAAGGCTGCTAGTTGTGAACAAGCTGGTAAGATGCTTGTGAAAGTGATTGAATCTGGTTTTACCCCCAACTCTTCCATGTCAGCAAAAATATGAAGAGCCTCGAAGTAACAGCCCGCTGATACGTATCCAGATATCATTACATTCCATATCACAACATTTAATTTCGACATCTTACTAAAGGCATGTTCAGCTGAGGAAACACTTCCACATTTGAAATAGAGATCAAGAAGGGAGCTACTAACATGGGTATCTCCCTCTTCATAGTTTCTTATCAGATATCCATGCACAAATTTGCCATGCCGGAGGTTAGCTGATCTTGAACAAGCCATAAGCAAGCTGCTTAATGTGGTCGAGTTACCCTTCATTCCACCTTCTTCTCTCATCCTTTCGAAAAGTTTGATACAAGAGTAGCTGTCGCCAAGTACACTGTATCCACCAATGACGGAATTCCAAGAAACTTCGGTCTTTTTTGAAATTTTTTCGAAAACCTCCACGGCCATCTCTAAACAACCACATTTTCCATACAAGTCAACCAGAGCCGAACAAACAAAAACGTCCAGTGGCATCCCGATTTCCACCAACTGATTGTGAATTCTCTTCCCTCTCTCCAAATCCAAAATCCTTGCACAAGAAGCAATAGCGGTTGTTAACGTCACCGAATTAGGCTCATAACCCAAACCCTTCATTTTTTCAAATAACTCCAACGCTTTCTCCCACTGCCCATTCTGATAGTAACAAGATATCACAGTATTCCAACAAGCTACATCTCTCTCGGGAATTTCATCAAACACCTGCATAGCAGAGTCAAACATACCACACTTTGCATACATCCCAACAACCGAGCTGGCAACCACCACGTCCGACGAAAACCCAGCTTTCATCACCTGGGTATGAGCCATTTTACCAATACAACCTTTGCCGAACCCTCCACAAGCCTTTATGACACTGGGGTACGTATAGCTGTCGGGATTTAAATAAGGAACACGCAACAACTCTTCAAAGAGGCAAAGAGCTTCGGAGAACATGGAATTCTTGGTGTAAGCAGCCATAAGGCCATTCCACAAAGAGATATCCAACGGGTTGTTTATGGATTTAACGACTAGCTCCGCAGACTCGAATAATTTGCAAGAGAAATATAAGGTGACAAGGTTTTTGCGCAAGAAGGTATTTTTTTGATAGCCTGAAAGAATTTCTCTGATGAATAAACTTGCCTAGTGTCAATGACTTGGTATGGACAGTGTGTTTGAGAAGAGTGAACAACTATACCGAATCCATACATATTGGAGTGCACAAAAACATGAATACTAATGTGTTAGTAACTTGAATCAGGAAAACAAGGGAGAGATGCCTCGTAAGTTGGATTCGAGATACACTGGGGGCAAGTAAGTTGTGTAGTTTTCGTCGAAAATTTCCCAAGGTCCGATGAAGCATGGGGAAATTCTTCGATTTTTTTTTAATACAACATTGTCTACTTATTTTTCTGCACAACTCATAAAACTTTGGATTTTCAATGAGAAAAAATAGACTCGTTAAGAACTAAAAATTTGGTTCATATGCCGCAAAACTGACACATAATAATGAAATTGAAAGGGGGAATAAATGAGGTTCATGGTTGATTCCTTATTCGATTAAGTTCGTAGCCTATTAAACACTGCTTGGGATTATTATCAGTGAAATAATATTGTGAGCCTGATGCCAGGGTTTTCACAACACCTTAAGTTGTGAGCGTCTTTCGATCCATTTCGTTTATTTTATCTTACCGATTTGTTCATCAATTGGTATCAAAGCAACTGATCTTTCGATTGTGGGTACAAATTCATCAGTTCAATGGCAGAATCAGCAAGCAAATAGAGATAGGACAGATTTAAGTCGACAATTTGTCACATCAATAATGTAGAAGTGGATATGGCAGAGGTCAAGGCATCCATTAAGGATCCTACCACGTCAATGGAGAATTGAAAGCTTTAATGGCAACCAACGGTAACGACTTGAAGGCTTTTGTTGTTGCTAACAGTGCAGCACTCCAACACTCATCATTGGGAGTTACTAGTGGCCACCAGAGAGAGAAGACCAGCAGCTCACAAGAGACTACGGTCACCATCGTCAAGCCCATCGTTAGGTTCCTCTGCGAGTAGGTCCCAGTCCGACTCATCTTTAGCCGATGACTGTGACGGGCGAGCAAGGGGCAATTTGGGTGATTTCAAGACACCACCACCGGATCGTAGCAGCCGATCGGTAGAGAGAGATGACAAAAGAAAATCCCAGAGCAAGAAATGCCCATCACCTTCATCCTGGGGTTCAGTTCAACGAAGTCGGAATAAGCATGATCATTTTGAGGAGGTACGTAAACAACGTAATCGATTACGTATTGAATTTCCAAAATTTAGTGGTAAGGAACCACTTGTGTGGCTTGATCGAGTTACACAATATTTCACAGTTACGGGGACTCAAGGTGATCAAAGGGTAGCATTAGCAGCATTCCATCTTGACGGGGATGCGAATTTATGGTGGCAATGGTTTAGCCACCAAAAGGGTAAGCATGTGTCATGGAAACTGCTGTGCCCCGAAATATCTGACCCGAGAATCACAAGATAAAAAGCAAAGAAAGAAGAAAAAAATATAAAAATGTTTCTACGCCATTATTATCACTACAACATCTAATCACCACCGTAGGGCGATACTACGTAACTAAATACAATATTCACATCAGAGTCTCGCAACAGTAATGACATATATAACCTGCCTACAGATATATGTATAAGCTATTCTAGAAAGAAATATGAAGACCCATGCCAATACTATATAAAAATATCTGATACAAGTATAAACGGTCAGTTTACTTATACATCATCTCAGGCTATTTGCTTGACAAAAATAAATAATAAAAAGAAGTTACAACATATTCTTTCCACTACAAAAGTAATACATGAGTAACAACTATGTCTAACTTCTATATCATTACCGCCATGCCTAATATAGCATCAAAATACATATATACGAGTATCTAAGAATGCTCGAAGCCCGCCTCCGCGCCTGCAAAACTACGCATAATAATAATAATAAAGAAGGAAAATGAAACTTTCAGATAATAAACATCAAGATATAATAAAGTCTAAGTATTATATGACATGAATGAGCATGATATTCTAAATCAAATAAGACATTAAATTAAACATGCTTCAACAATGGTAAAAAGTAAAGAATGCTTATGAATACCAATGTGAATAACAATGTAGCCCGCCATGACTATGCCCATGATAATCAAAACTCGCCCATACTATGACTATGCAAAAAATAATCAAGCCTCGCCATGCTTCGCCTCGCCTTGCCAACGACTCAAACTAAAAAGTTGGGACTAGTATTTATCATTTTGTAAAATGATGCTAGGACCCGTCTGTCAAACGTAATGCCAATCCTAACCTTTATTGACCCATCTGCCAAACATAACACTAATCAATGGTAAAATTCTTGATCAGGTTTTTCTTCTTTCACGGTAAGACTATAGACCTCGTTACTTCCCATTATTTGTAAAATAATACTTTTGTCCCAAAAATAAAGGAAAAGACTATTAAATTCCTAACTCTACTCATACCAATGCATATGTCTCGCCTACACATGTTAATGCATATATCTCGCCTACAAATGGATATGATAATAAACAATGCTATAACATGATGAATTATTCTACAAGCTATTTATCATGTGAAGATTATCATATCAATTATGCTATACATAATTTCATACATTAAGCAATCAACTCTACCATACAATTAATCATACACACCTACATATAGATTCTCAATTGTATATTGAGTTTATAGTTTGCCTTACCTACAACTGTACAAGAAGTCGCCCCGAAACTTCATACTCGAAAGCTCCAAATTCACATCTTTTTTGCCCCTCGATTTGATCTAGTAAACGAAATCAAATTGTTAAACTCCGAGACATAAAAGTGTTCCACTCTTAACGAGGAACAAGAATATCAAATAAAATTTCACGTACAAGAAGTGTACGGAAATCAAGGTAAATCAAACGGAAGAGACGAAAGAAAAACTTGTGCAAAAATGATCTCCTTGCTTCTAGGATGCAGAATCTATACTTAGATTTCACTTCTAACCTCGGGAGCTAGATGAAATCAAGTCTCTAAACTCCCAAAATCACTTCTCCCCTCTCTTTCTATCCTCCTTTGACTTTTCAAAAATGATTGAGAATGCAGTGAAAAGGGGTATTATAAAGTCATAAACTAACAGGGGCTACGACCTTTTCATGTTGACTGGGTGTAATGGTACATAGAATTGGTGCACCGGTATACCACTGTGTACCCGTATACAATTCTGTGTGCCGGCTTCCAGTGAATTTTCTTTCACGCTGATTGGGTGTAATGGTTCATAGATTTGGTGTACCGGTACACTACTGTATACAGGTATTTCACTCTGTGTACTGGCTTCCAGTGAGTTCTGAACCAAACAAAAAAAAATTTGGTACCGGTACACATCTTCTGTGTACCGGTATACATGTCCATAATATAATTTTCTCACTAATGAAAGTATTTATATATTTTCTCTAAAAGGGGCTACTTTTCCTTGACCCCCATGACCTGACTGTGCAGGCTTGTAATGTCTTGGAAATTCGTATAAATTTTTTGTAATTAAATAATATTATTAATTACCCTTAATGATATTATTTATATTCGTCATTGCATTCGTAGTTATTGTTAAGTTGCATTCATAGATGTCGTATGCATTACGTAGTTGCATATGCTTATCATAGTCAGGGACTATGATTTATTGCCATAGTAATGTATTCATAATAGGGTATTTCTCGAAGTTGTAGGAATCCATTCATATTTCGTTGGGGTTCATCGGTAATCGCATTAAATTACGTATATCGAGTTCTAAGCACTCAAATGCCTTTCTGTAAGTTGTTTGACACTCCATTAGTATCTATAAGTGATTTTGAGTCTTTTTGAAAGTTTTCAGCCCGAGGGATTTAGACTAAAAATTTCAATGGCTTCGATCGATCCAGGAGCTTTTGGATCAATCCAAAGCTTATGATCGATTGATCCAACCGTAGTTGGATAGATCCAACTGGTTAGACTCAAATAAGTTGTTGAGTTCACCACTTCTTCCCATTTATAAATTATATAAGAAATTCCGCAGAGATAAGGGGGAGGGGGAGAAATGGAGATTTCAACTTCTTGGCTCTGGATCATTTAGCTCAGTAGCTCGCCCGAGTTCAAAAAGTGGATTTTTGGAATTATTGCCTCGAGGAGATCATTTTGGCACAAGTTTTTCTTTCTCCAAAGTTCGTTTATTTTTCTCAATTT
>MKEJ01024602.1:0-23992 GCA_001753735.1 Embelia ribes | reverse complement strand
AAATCAGCTCAATTGGAACATTCAGAAATCACAATCGAATCAAAACACAGCAATTCAGGCTCAAACCAACACTTTATTGATCAAAACATGATTACAACACTCAGATGTTAAATTACATCATTATACTACTTCATTAAAGTATAAAATTGTTGTACAGTACATTTACAATATGCTACAGTGTTGGCGAAAATTTTTGGGGCCTTATAAGAGATTTGTAGGCTTAGGCCTTTGAGATACATTTATTCCAAGGCTCGATGAAATATCGTAGACCATGGGAGTAAACTTATTCCTTGGTTGTCATATCTTTGGGAATATATATTGGCAACGATGGTTAGTACTATCTTTGACCAGGTTCTAATATGGGAACTCAGGATAGGGAGGACCATCCACAAAGCCTTTATGTGTAAAGCCTCAGAAGGACATATATTTTGAGTGGGAGGATAGGTATTCCATGTTGTCATGTTGGTTGTGTCAATGAGTTGTTTTATGTATTAATGGATGTACATTTGACTGAGTTGGTAGAAGGCATGTTCACCTATGTACTTATTTACATTCATGTCATTTATTATTATTTTCGTTATTTCAATATAATTGAATTCTTTTCTAACTCGTACCTGTTTGGTTACATTTTGTTACTATTTTTCTTTTATAAAATGCCAAGCGGAACAAGGTGTCGATGGTCGAGAAAACCAAGGCTAGGATATGATGGAAGCTCACTCAAAGATTAGAGTATTTTATACTAACCTTTATTTCTTTATAGATAGATGTAGGCCAATGGCCATGATTAAGATATTGGTTGATTTGGAATAAAGATGTAAGGTGAATAACATAATAATAAAGCCGAATGATTACTTGACTTGGGTACTAGTTTTCTATAAATGCTTTTATGGTATTGGTTTATTTTAGAATTTAATTCTTTGTATGTTGTGGATTATGGTTAGTAATGTACTTAGGATTGCATATAATTATGGGGCATTACAAGTTGATATTAGAGCTCAAAGTATATGATAATATTGGGAGCTATTGGGTGATGGGTTTATTGGTAGGAAGACTTGAGTGAGATGTGTCTAGAAGGTCGGAGGAGTCATTTAGGAAATTGTTTGCCTTTGATGCCTTGTTTGTCTTGTGTGCCTTGTTTGTATCAATCCATGAGTCACATACTTTTCTTTATTGATTTTCGTATTTAAAACCGGCGTCTTGTTATGGTGAACGTGGAATTTTGGATCTGTGTTGGATAGACAGAGGATACCCTAATGGCCCAACATGGATCTCTATTACCGACAAGATGTTTGGGATTTGTGTACTTTGTTTTTTTGTTACTTTATATAAAATGAACAT
Organism: Embelia ribes; assembly: GCA_001753735.1. Classification (NCBI taxonomy): domain Eukaryota; kingdom Viridiplantae; phylum Streptophyta; class Magnoliopsida; order Ericales; family Primulaceae; genus Embelia; species Embelia ribes. The sequence goes on along the minus strand of MKEJ01024602.1, from coordinate 22,654 downwards.
GTGATTATTTTTGTGTGATTTCTCTTGGTTCTATAGATGGCTCGTAGAGGATATGGTTGATGAGGTGAGGGTGATAGTGTATGTAGTGGATGTGGTGGTCACAGTGGGAACAAGCTAATCCTCCTCTGGTATCTCATGCTCATCTTAAGGAGGTGGTTGCTTCAGTGGGGGTACAAGAGAAGATTCATGCCATACCCGTGCCTGTGGTAAAAGCAGTTGAGGCTGCTTCAGTATACGTTATAGTCCACTTCCAATAGTTGTCGGCATTACTGGCCCAACAAACCTCTCTGGTTATTAAGGTAACACTTGAAGGGATAGGTGTTCAATAGGGTGGTGATATGAGTGTTGGAGCTCGGGCAATGAACACCCAAAAGGAAGTTGGTAGGGCTAACAATCCTATATTTTATGGGGAGTCTAATGCAGCAACAATGAACATATGGGTGTCCAACATGGAGTATTACTTCCATAAATTGGGGGTAACTTATGTGATGGTAATGGCAAAGATAGCACTGTATTTTCAACGGGGTGAGATAGTTGAGTTGTAGAAGGGGTATGTCAAGATGTTTAATGTTGGGAAGCTGACATGGAAAGAGTTTAGGGAGGTCTTTCTTATCCGATACTACCCACAATCATATCGAGACGGGAATATACATGACTTCCTAAACTTATATCAGGGTGATCAGATGGTGTTGTAGTATTTGACGGATACGTCTACATACTTATAGAGGTAGAAAAGGTTAGGCAATTTATGATGGGATTGCAGCCTCACATCTACCGTATTATGATGGGAGTGAGACCAATCACATATGATTAGACAGTTAAGAAGGCCAATAAATAAGAGGCCATTGATACTTAAGAAAGGCAGTTATAGGAAAAGGAGAGGGAGCAAAATTTAGGACCTAGTCTGGGAGATTAATTGCAGGACATAATGATAATTATGGTAACAATAAGAGAAGCCAGGAAGGTGAAATATCATTTTTATAGGGGCAACCAGTACAAAAATCTTTTGCTCCTATGATGGGGCTTGCGAGTACGGGTCGAAAGGTATGCTATGAGTGCAAGGAGGAATGGCATATTGTGAGCTATTTCCCTACTATCATATGCAACAACTGTAGAGTTATAGGGCACATGCAAAAGGTTTGTCTGGGGGTGACTGCATAGGTTTAGACTACTCGTACCATACCACTAGCATCGTCAGCCATGTTCGTTCAGTTGGGGGTAGTGTTTAGTTGCAGTGGTCAGCAAGGAGATAGGAATCGGGCTGCTACATCTACTTTTACATCAGCAACACCATGCTCCAATATGCTCTTCAAAAGGTCTCTGCCACTTTGGAAGAGGTGTTTATTATTCAAGGTACATTATTATTTCATTCATCCTGTGTGCGTATTTTGTTTGACACGGATGTATCTCATTTGTTTATTATTGTGGATTTAGTTCGATCACTAGAATTAGAACCAAAATACTTAGATTCTCGTATGTTGATTGATATTTCATTAGGCACGGGCATAGTTCCAAGGTTTCTATGTTGTCGCTTTTCCATTCTACTATTTGATCATGCCTGTGAATGTAACCTGTTCTCAACATGTTCGGATTTGATTATATTTTAGGCATGGATTTGTTGTCGATCAACTATATTGTGATTGAGTATGACCGTCATCGCGTTATACTATTCCCTAAGGAAATAGTGAATGTCTGATATATTGTAGAATGAGACATTCCTTGTATGCACACAGGATCAGCTAGAGACACTCTCAGCAACATCTTGGTGACTCTTTCTTTTTTTTAGACTGGGAAGGAAACCCAGAGTTGAATCCAATAGTTCTTGATTTCCTTAATATATTTTTAAATAATCTTAATGGACTTACACCCCGTCAAAAGTTGAAGTTCACAATAGACCATGCTCTTGGACCGAGTCCTATTTATGTGACTAGCTCCTGCTGAAATGGAGGAAATGCAGACTCAACTTGATAATCTGTTGAACAAAGGGTTTATCCAATTGAGTACATCGCCATGGAGTATACTGGCATTAATCAAACAAAAGAAATATGGTTAGATGAGAATGTGTATCGACTAAAGGAAGCTGAACAGGGAAACAATTAAGAATAAGTACCTGTAGTTGAAAATAGATAATTTATCCGATCGCTTGAAGGGATCGAGTAAAAAATAGATAATTTATCCGATCACTTGAAGGGATCGAGTACTTCTCAAAAATTGATCTTCATTTAGGATATCACTGGTTGCAAATTCGAGGAGAGGACATTCTGAAAATAGCTTTCAAAACTCGTTATAGGTACTATGAGTTTGTGGTTATGCCTTTTGGGTTGATGAATACACCGGCAGTACTTATGGACTTTATGAATAAAGTATTATGGGAGTACTTGGGCAGGTTTTTCATTATCTTCGTAGATGACATTCTTGTTTACTCCAAGAAAAAGGAGGAATACCAGAAGCATTTACAAATAGTATTGACAATATTACGAGATCATTAGCTATATGAAAAATTAAGTGTGAGTTTTGGATTCAAGAAGTAAGGTTCTTGGGGCATGTTATGATAACAGAAGGGGTAGCATTGAACCCATCGAAAGTTTAGGCTGCGTCGAATTGGGAACGATCGAAGAATGTCTTTGAAATTCGAAACTTCTTGGGATTGGTAGGCTATTAACGGATATTCGTGAAGGATTTTTCGACCATAGCATCTTCTATGACCCGCCTTACTCGAAAAGGTGAAGTTTGAGTGGAATTCTAAGTGTAAGAAATCATTTGTGAAGCTAAAAGAGTTGTTGATGACGATGCTTGTATTGATCATCCCAGAAAAAGGAGTGGGTTACATAGCCTATTGCGATTCGTAAAAGAAATTTATGGGATGTGTACTCATGCAGACCGAGAGGGTGGTTGCATACACTTCTCGATAGTTGAATGTTCATGAGAAGAATTATCCGACTTATGATCTGGAACTAGGAGCAGTGGTATTTACCTTGAAGATTTGGAAGCACTATCTATATGGAGAGAAGTTCAAGATCTTTTTAGATCATAAGAGTCTCAAGTACATATTCACGCAAAAGGAATTGAATATGAAACAAAGACGGTGGATGGAATACTTGCAGTAATACAATTTTGATCTTCAGTATCACCCGGGGAAGACGAATGCAGTAACAAATGCATTGAGTAGAAAGACTCAGTGCACTTTGGCATGTCTCATATACGATGAATGGGATATTCTATGGAGTTTGTTGATGGAGAATAATGCGTTTCATTATATGATTTGGTTGTTCAACCCAAATTGGTGGATAGACTGATAGAATCTCAACGAGATAATACCCGGTCACAGAAGTTTGTAGCTAAGACCCAAAGTGGGGAATCTCAGGTTTGGATTGTTAGGGAGTGTAGTAAGTTGAGATATCGAGGTTGACTATATGTTTCGACATCAATGATGGAAGATGCATTGAAAGAATTAGTCGAGGTTAGCGACGCATCCGGGCGAAAACAAAATGTACCATAGCTTGAGTTGCAATATTGGTGGCCAAGCTTGAAGAGGGAATAGCTCAGTTCGTGGCACAATATTTGACTTGTCAACATGTAAAAGGAGATAAGAAGAAGTCGGGTGGCAAGATGCAACCAATTGAGATACCGAAGTGAAAATGGGAACATATCACGGTGTGTTTTGTAAGTGGATTGACGAGGTCGAGGGGAAGAAAATACACCATATGGGTGATTGTTGATAGGTTGACAAAGTCGGCCCATTTTTTGCCTATCAAAAAAGTAGACGCAGCGGAAGTATTAACAGGGTTGTACGTGAAAGAGATCTTATGGTTACACGGTACCCCTTATACCATTATATCCATCGAGATCCAATATTTGTGTCGCCGTTTTAGGAGGGTATACAACAAGCTATGGGCACAAGATTGATGAAGCTAATTGCTTGTCACCCTCAGACCGATGGGCAGACCAAGAGAACAATTCAGACGTTGGAGGATATACTGCGGGTATGTATGCTAGATTTGGAGGGAAGTTGGGAAAATCATTTGCATCTAGTTGATTTTGCATACAATAATAGTTATTATTCGAGAATTGGGATGGCACCATTTGAGGCATTGTATGGGTAGTCATGTACATCTACTATATGTTGGATGGAATTCCTGCAGTCCTTATTGTTGGGAATAGTTGTTATGCACAAAATGTCAAAAGTGATAAATGTGATAAGGTAGAGGTTGGTGACAACGTTGAGTCATCAAAAGAGCTACACTAATAAGAGGAGACGTCTATTATCCTTTGATGAGGGAAACTATGTATTTCTTAAGGTTTTGTCACGAAAAGTGGTAATGCAATTTAGGAGGAAGGGGAAGTTGTCATCGAGATTCGTAGGACCTTTCATGATTATCGAAAAAGTTGGAAAGTTGGCATACTGTTTGACTATACTACCGCAGTGGGAGAATGTACATCCAATCTTTCATGCGTCAATGTTGCGAAACTATGAACCGAATCCATCTCACGTGATAGACTATTCTGATTTGATAGTGAAAGAAGATGCGATATATGTAGTGCAACCAGCAAGCATAATGGATCGTCGTGAAAAGTTCTTGCAAAGGAAGGTGATTCTACTTGTATGCGTGCTTTGGAAGCATTATGGAGTCGAGGAGCAGAAGTAGGAGTATGAAGAAGAAATGCAGAACAAGTTTTCGAAACTATTTACAGGTATGACTTCAATTTTGGGGACAAAATTTTCTTTTTCGGGGGAAGAGCTATAATGCCCTGTAAATTAAAGAAGCTAAAATTATAATTTGACAAGAGGTGAACCGAAAACTAATTACCTCTTTCTATCCCAACCTTTATGGTATTTTCATTACGTTATATCATTTTCCAACAGAGAAAGAATAGGAGAGAAGGAGAGAAGAAACTTCAACACAAAATCATCCGATTCGAGAGAGAGAGTACTCCATGTGATTATCTAAATGCGGATTCGAAAACCTCTCCTCTTTCTTGTCGTACAATGACCCATGATTTGTAACCATCCCCAAGTATACTACTAATGTCTATACATCACATCAATGGAATAAAATAGTAAATAGTATATAATTTTATTATGAAAACTACTCAATTGATATATAAAATAATCGCAATACAATCGGCCTTATTATCATGTTTCTGGCCATACATCATTATTCAAAATAAATGAAATGAAAATACGTCCTACATCATCTCGGCCCATAAACTGAAAAGGTAAAAGTACAAAAAAATTGTTAATCTGACAATTCCCGAGTGAGCTCAAAACTCTCCTAACCACGATTCTCATGACTTCTAGTCCCATGTTCTGCTTGGCATTTTCATGCAAAACAATAGTAGAAAATCCAACCAAGCAAACATAAGTCAAAAACTAGAATACAATTCTAAAGAAAGGAAGAATGTATGAGAAAATAACGTGTTACAACATCAAGAAAGTATTAAAAATTCTATACAATATCAACTGTAAATGTGCTACTACAGTTAACCACTTAGCAACCGTCTAACCAAACATCACGATCAACTACCATGATATACAGTCCTTCCACATACTAACGGCCACTCGAAGACAGGTTTCTGAAGCCAATGATCATTTTTTAGGGTCAAGACATGAGTACTCATAAAATACGGCTAACACGAACTATGTGCTCCACGACCAACACGAAATGTACATTCCTCCGTATGTTACAACCACCGTAGAATATATGTTCCTCTGTATACCAACAACTACAACTTTCGATAATATAAGAATTTGGAGTAAATAGTTATACTCCTTAATTCTATCATAGCCATGCCTACATTCATACAATACGCAAGATATGCAATCATATTTATAGTACAATTACGTCATTTAAATTCTAACACATTCCCAACCAGGTAATGTCTTTTTACAACCAATTTCCAGTGTTTAATTAAGATTAAACATGCATGTATTGCTGCTTATTTTATTTTAAATAGTTCAATTCTGATCATTCTGCAGCATACCATTTGAACGGTTTATTACTATCGTTCCCATGGTGGCACCTTTCCTATGGTCCCAAGACACCATGCCTACGGTCCTACCATTCGAATGGTCCCCAAACGCCATTCAAATGGCTTTCCAATGTTAGTAGCCACTACAATAAGCGAAAACACATCTCGTAAAACTAAATTTTTACATAGATTTCACAACAACCCAGCCGAAAATTCTTACAAAACTTTCAATAGGATTGAGTTGGGTTTCCGCAATATATCTTACACGACCACAATTGGTTTACCTTGGAAAGCTCGGAAATCAATCCTAACTCCCATCCCTATTACTCGTCAAACTAAATACAAGCTTATAATGAAAATTAATCGAGAATTCTCATTAGTAACGATAATCTTAACATCAATTCTTCATTAGCATAAAATTTTGATTAATTGGAATAATAGCGGGTATGAACAAGCCGAAAGATTGGAAGTTAATACTTACGTCCAAAAATGAGGATGATGAGAGTGTTCTGAATTCACCATTAGATTGTTTAAAGAGAAGCTTCTCCTCTTGAATCGAACGTTTCTTGCGAAGGGGTGTCTTATCCACTTCTCCCTTCCTCTCTCTTTGTTTTAATAAAAGAAAGTGGATTAGAATTGATCGTGAGATGAAACGGAAAAAAAAGGAGATTATTAACTTTCCCATCCATTTTCAACTTTATTACAATTTTAATCCCCCCTAGTTTACAGTGTATACCACTTATTCTCTTTTTATATACAGGGCCTTACACGTCATATTGAGGTTTCACTGTTTGAGTAATCAATCCTCATGAGGGAGACCTAGGGTTTCATCATCGAGCTTTTCAGAGAAGCAATCTTCAAAATAAAAAAGGTTCGGAGTGGAAATTGATTCTTAATCTATTGTAATATACGTGTTAGTTTTCGTTTCTAATCATGAATAACATAGAAATTTTGGAAATTTCTGAAGTTTTTTTTCACCTATCATGTTGGTTTTGTTCTGATTTAGTAGCTATCATTTGAACGGTAGTTGGGTGATCGTTCAAACTGTTACACCATTCTAACGGTAGGTATTAAACCGTTCGAACAACTCCTACTGGAAACCTAAACTTCATTGTTACTTCAATACATTAACATACTATTTTTCAGAACTCAAATTTAGGAATAGATGTAAACCTAAAATTAGACATGCTAAATGTTAAAATGTGTTGGAAATTTGCAAAAGCATTAATCTTCAGCAATAAATAGACGGTTGTGATATGATATGTTGTAGGCCTTGGAAATGCTAGTCCAAGGTTCATAGTGCTAGTAGTCAGTTTAGGCCTTTGGAACACACTCATACTAAACTCGATTGTTTGCTTTTTTGAGTCATCGATTTAGACCTTTAGAGTATGTACACCCTAGGGCACGACGAACTGTTTTAGACTATGGGAGTGAGTTTCACTTCATAGTTGTCTTAGGTACTATTTGTCCTTTTGACCGAGTTCTATTAGGGGAACTTAGGATAGGAAGGGCTATTTATAAGCCTTTACACATAAAGTCTCGGAAGGATATGTATTCCGAATAAGAGGATATATATCCCACAGTATGGTGTAATTTATGGTTTTGGTTGAAATCATTTATACTTTTCGACTGAGATGTTAGTAGACAAATACATTACTTGCTATTTGCTTTCATGTACTTCATTTGTTGATATCATTATTTCAATAGATTGGACATCTTTCGGACTCATACCTGTTTGAAGGTCTTTTATTGTTACTTTTCTTTTATTAAATGCTGAGTAGAACCAGGAGTCGAAGGTCAGAGTAATCAGGGATAGCGCAAGAATGAAGCTGACTCGAGGGGTTGGACTCAGTAGTTATTCATTTTCTTATGTTCTATTATTTCTATTTCCAGACAGTTATAGGAGGTTGACCAAGATTATATTTGTTTATCAGTTAAATAAAGTTGTAAGGCCAAAAATATGATAATAAGGTTTAGTGGATTTTGTTTATTGTATTATTGGATCTCAACAAAATTGATTTAGAGAGATGCTTTATTTTACATTCTTGTTCACTAGATGTTAGTTTGTCAGTGACGTGCTTGGGGTTGTTTAAAATTCTGGGACTTTATACGAACTCTCCCAAATCCGGTAATACAGGAACTTTGTATTCTAGACCATTAAAAAAATTTGCTCATACTCAACGTAAAAAAATGAGTTTATATATATATTTGAACTTTTGTTAGTTGTAGTCATGTTTTTTATTGTATCCTTTAAGCACCTAAAAACTTGTATCATTTGTAATTTTAGTTTTTACTTTCATTTAAGATATTTATACATACTTTCACTATTGATTTACTGTGAAATTCTTTTTGATACTTTTATAATATTTTTCACAACTTACAACACAAATCAAATATATTCTCCTTTTTTACCAAATACATGCAAAATTATTTCTAATCGCATTGATAATAAATTTGAATACTAATTATAGAAAATTTATTTTTTAATTATTAAGCGTAGAAAATACACTTTTACTTTTAAAAATACATTTAAATAATCTGACCTTTTGAATTTCTTACATTTGTGGAGAACTTACATGGTATATTTTTCACACATAAGTAATACTTTAACAAAATTTCGGATCTTTAGTCTAAGTACATAATAAATTTAAGTCAATATTATCTTATCATCATAATTAAAAACTTAATAAGAACCTGAAAGTTAAGTGTATCATTACTAGTTATTACAAAATACAGAATTAGCTTTTAAAAACAGCCCCCAATGTGTTTATAAATCTGAATGGATATAATTGTAATTTTCAAACGACATGAATGATCCTTCAAGTATTATTACTAATGAATTTATTTTTAGATTAATTACTTCATAAAAATACAATAACCCCACTTTATTTCTATCTTTTGGCATGCAAACAGACATTTTCGATTCCATGTCGCACATGACTATGTGAAGAACGTGACATCCACTAGCAAAAGAGTGAACGCATGATCAAGAATATTTTTTTGTGAGGATTGACCAAGAATATTTATTTAGTTTCTCAATACATTCAACAACAAAAGGGTCCAGAAATGGATTAGCTATCAATGCAATTATTTGTTTTCTTGTAATGTACAACAATTTTTTTCATACAAAGTTATAGTATCTTGAGAATAAAATTATTATAAAATGAAAATAATTTATTATAAATATTTTTATTTAAAATAAATTTAAATTACTAATAATATATTGTTCTAATTTTGTAGTATTTTATCTTTAAAATATATAATTTTTATATTTTACAAGAAAAACATTCTAAGGTGGAGAAGAATTCCTCCAGAAATTGGGTCCATGGGCTTGTGAATTATTTATGGAAGGATGTGATATGATATTAGTGACACAAATACATTTGCATATCTTGTGAAATTAAAACGAAAGTGGGTGCTATGCCAGGAGGTGACAGGCCCACTGTGCCTAATGCATCAGAGTTGTTAATTTTTTAATCAGAGATTAAATGTATAAATTTAAAAAAAATTAAATAAATAAATTTATTTAATCTCAGCTGTTGATTCAAAGATTAACAGTTCTTATGCGCCAAACAAATATATCGGGCACGTATGCAAGGCAGTCCCGCCGGGTAGGGGAGAGCATTCAGGTAATTCAGGACCCCGACCAGAATTACCCGAATCTGAATTACCCGCAAATAATATTGAATTTCCCGAAACCTAATTATCTTAATTACAAACAATAACCCAAACCGAACTCGATTTAGACTAAAATCCGAACTCGAATTACTTGAACTGAACCTGAATTTTATATATAAAAAGGAGTCATTTTCTTATAATATATATATATATATATATAATATAAAACGATGTCATTTCATTATTCAGGTATTTCGGATAATAACCCAAAGTCCCGAATTATCCGAATTATAAAAAAATAAATTTGAATCCCAATTTCAGATAATTTAGATCGGGTATCTGAATTTTTGGTCTCCCTGACATTGGATCCCGAAATTTCTACACGACAAATAAGTCAAAATCACTCCCGTAAAAGTTACCACTAATCCTTGCTACGAATGGATAGAATTAATTTATTTCTTTATTGGTATAGAATTTATCGATCTAAGATATTTCATTTTGGAGATGGTATGCTTGTAAATGTTGGAGATGGTATGCTTGTAAATGTTTTTGCTTAACATTAGACATCCTCCCCAAAATATAAGCCCGTAACCTTTCGTGATTAGCTGGTTATCAATTTCAACTCTCCGCACCAACACCGTAATGGGCGCAAGAACCGGTTCTGATAGCAATTCTAAAGCCACCAGTCCCCTTTCGAAAGTCTCTGCCTAGAAGTTACTTGTGAACCAACCCTATTTATTGGTATCAACGAAACTCTAGATCTCCCACCATCGGGACAATCCCTATTTATCAGTCTCGTCTTAATTTTTGTTGTTATTTCCCCAGTCTCATCTTAATTTTTGAGCCTGTCCCACAATATTCGAAATGGAAATATGGCATATAACAACTATGTAAAGGACATTTATATTTCAAATTTTGAACTTAAATGACACCTCAATTGAATGCATTAGATACTCATTTGAGTGCCATACGGTTTTGCCATCCAATTAGCTAACCAATCAGCTCAAATTGAACTTGCAAAAGGGTAATGAAATTTGAAGTAAAAAAAATTATGATTCGGGGGCTCCTTCGAGGGAACCGCTATACGAAAAATATGTTGCAGATTTTGTAAAAACATTAAAAAAACCCATGTCACCAATTTATTGGCAAAACCCGGATCCTTAATTTTGATGTATGAGCTCACTCGCAAGATTTCCCCAAGCATGGAAAATATTCGGAAACGATCAAATGTAGACGGTAAAAGATTGTGCCATCATTGGGCTTAAAGGAATATGTAAGTTAACTCATGTCATTTCAATTAAATTTTTTAACTACTCCACACAACTCAAAATTTAATGAAGGGTATTTGAATAAAAGGTACTTATTCTCAGCTAAAATTGACGTTATTTAATGATCACCTTAATTATTATGCGTTAAACTAACACTTGATATGAAAGAGAGGGAATGGTATACAACAGGCGTTAATTTAGAGAACACTTTTTTCCTTTTAATAATTGACATTGATTTCAAAAGCAGAGTGGGAAATTGGCACAATTAAGTTGGAATTTCATTTAGTGATTATATGATTAGGGGGTATATACAGTTTGGTTCAAATCGGTTCTACATAAGATATGGAACTGAACCATTTCCTGATTATTTTTAGATCGTCTTCTGTTTGATTCTCGGTTCTATGAATTTGGTGCTTTTTGGTTTGGTTATGTATTCTATTTTATGATAAGTAATGTGCTTGATAGATATTCAAAATGGTATGTGAAATCAAACTAATCAATAATGATTCAATATATACATATTTTCTCAAAAATTGCGACCTTATTGTGGGTGCAAGCAAATAAGTTAAATTAATAATTATCTTAAAATTGTAAGATTATGATCGGTTCTTGGTTCGGTCCCAAATTAGATCGGTATGTTGATTTTATAATCTTGTATTAAACTAGAAATTAATAATAATAGAAATAAATTCTAATGAAAAATTATTATAGATGTCAGGTTTTCCACAACGAACTAATCGTAGAGAACATTTTAATAGAATCACGAACAAGATGGTTTTTGATGTAATACAGAATGAGATCAGTGTCGCGCCCTGAAATCCATGACCCGGAGATCCCTAGATAAAAGAAAAAATATATATATAAATATAAAAGTGTTTCTACGCCATCATCATCACTACAACACCTGATCACCATCACAGTATGATACTACACAATTATATATAGCATTCACATCAGAGTCTTGTAGCAATAAATACATATATAGTCTGCTTATATATATATATATATATATATATATATATATATAAGCTATTTTAAAAATAAATAGGAAGACCTGCGCTAATACTATATAAAATATTTGATACAAATGTAAATGGTCAGTTTACATTTACATTGTCTTAAGTTATCTGTTTGACAAAAATGAATAATAAAAAGAAGTTACAACATATTCTTGCCACCACAAAAGTAATACATGAAGGACAACTATGTCTAACTTCTACATCGTTACCGCCATGCCTACTTTAGCATCAAAATATATGCTCAAAACCACGCTCCGCACCTACAAAACTACATATAAGAAAAAGAAAAGGAAAAAGAAAGCAATACGGTCAGATGATAAACATCAAAATACAATAGAGTCTAAGTGTTATATGATATGGATAAGCTTGTTATTCTTAATCAAATAAGGCATCAAATTAAACATGCTTCTACAATGGTAAAACGTAAAAAAAATGCTAATAAATGCTAATATGAATAACAATGCAACCCGCCACTATGTTCATAATAATCAAAACTTGCCAACATTATGATTATGCAAAAGACAATAGAAACTAGCCTCACCTCACCTTGCCAATAACTCAAGCTACAAAGTTGGGACTAGTATTTATCATTTTATAAAACAACGCAAGGATCCATCTGCCAAACATAATACTAATCATAACTTTCATTGACGCATCTGCCAAACGTAATACCAATCAATGGTAAAGTCTCTGATCAGGTTTCCTATCTTTCACGGTAAGGGTATAGATCTTATTGTTTTCCGTTGTTTGTAAAATAATACTTTTGTCCCCCCAAAAAAAGGAAAAGACTATTTAATTCCCAACTCTACTCATACCAATGAATATGTTTCGCCTACACATGTTAATGCATAAATCTCGCCTATACAAGGATATGATAATAGACAACGCCATAACGTGTTAATGCATAAATCTCGCCTATACAAGGATATGATAATAGACAACGCCATAACGTGAGGAAAATTTATCATATCAACTACTCTATACATAATATTATATATTAAGCAATCAACTACACCATTCAACTAATCAGACATGCCTATACCATAGCATCATTAAAAAAAGGAACTCTGGCACTACTTGTCCGATGGCATGTCCGACTGCCCATGCCTGTCGAACACCCTCCAGACATGCCTACCTTTGACTAAGTGTTTACATCACATTTATCAATTTAAAATATAGAAAATTGATTTTAAAAGCATCTATCTTATGATAGTATATTGTATTATCATAACACTAACATATTCCCCACGTTACAAACTTGCCAACACAACTATGCAATTGCCTGCCATATAATACACGCTAAGAATAATAAAATGATAAAATTAATAATATAATTAAAGCAAAAAAAATCATTCAAATTTTCGAAACGTTACAACAAATGTACCACACTGTCCCCTTAAATCCTTATTGTCTGGTATCTCTTGTCTTCAAACCGACGTGGACATGGATTCCTAGGGCACAACGACATTCTCGCAAGTACAGACCGAAACGACAGTCCAAATTCCATTTGGTCCTTTCACATTAAAAGTTTTTCTGAAAAAATAATAATAATGCGGTGTGTGCAAGTATTTTTTCATAATTTTAGGTGCAATGCAATAAATGAAAAGTGTTAGGAGACCCTGGGTATTTATAGAAATAAAAGGGTTCACATTTTGCAATCTTGGGTTGTAACCATGAATGGTAGGCAACGGGATGCAAGTTTGGAAGGAAAACTAATTTTTCTGCCAAAAATAATTGTCAAGTTGAAGAAAACGGGACCCATGGGTCAAACCCCGGCCGTCAACAAGAGCACGGATCAAATGAACTGGGTCCCGAAATTCAACGCTGCGCCACAAGGCCCTTGTATTGGGCTAGGCTCAACAACTTCTATTTTGGTCCAACTTAAAATCAATTAAGGTTTTAATTAACTTGGCCCAACTAATTTCGATACATAATTCCCCTCTTTCACAAATTTTTTTAAACCGAAAGGAGCCCATTTCTTATACTAAAATTTTGACTTATTTACCACTTGCTTTATATAAAACGAAGTTAATGTGGATAATTCTTAAGGAGTTATTCCTACTACTTTTTACAATATTTATCCACTTCATTGATATCATTTTGAAGCCACACATCATTCAAACTTGATTGCCATTCGGACTTATTAATAATTCATTGAAAATAACTTTGAAAAGAATTTCCAATAAATCTGGAATCATCGAATTTCATTGGGTGGACCTTACTCAGTTAGAAAGAAAAAAGAATAAGTCCAATGGTTAAGAAATTTAACAAAAATTTTAAACACGTTTTATGGCATTGTTTTGGATCAATTTCGGCTCCTAAGTCTACATAATTATAATCAAATTAACATGTGTTGAAATTCTTTCAATTTGGAACCAGGACCAAATCTGAGACCAAATGAAACCTGAACAAAATTAATCCAATGTGTCCGATTCACTCTATTATCGGTCTTGTAGATATTTTTTTATTTTTATTTTTATTTTTATTTTTACGTCCTAGCGTTTATGAAAGAAATAGAACTTAATACTCCAACTAACGGTCTTGGATTAGGAGTGCCGCAGTCAAGGATCCAAGACATTAAATTAAAATTAAGGTTGAGTTCAAAACATTCAAAATATGAATTGCAAATGTTATAATGACTCTAATTTGGTGAGGTGGCGCAGACTCGAGTGCGCAACGGTCATGTTAGCAAGCACGTGACATACGCATGCTTAACTAACAAACATTTCAACCCATGCATTTGAATTTATTTATTATTCAATAATTCATTAGTAGTAACAGTGTCAGCAACACACTTTTATACTGTCTGCACCATGTTATGATGTTTCTGCAACATTTACATCAACCTATGTCACACTTTGTCTCTATGCGACAGATGAGGAGATGCAGAGAAAAAAAAAAACAATTTTGATGAACTTTTATTTGAGTACTTGCAATCGGTCCTTTTTGAAAGCATCGTGTATAAACATGAAGCATCGCTTTGTATTCATATAAATAAAATTTAATAATAAAAAATTTCATAATTTTTTTTATAATTATGCATATTAAATCTTATTTATATGGTTCAAAACTATAGTTTATCGTGATATTTTGATATATTTTTTTTTTAGTGTTAAATGACTCTTTTTCCGTTTTGAATAAAGCAACTTGGGAAAATGTTATTTATACACTTAAATTGTGAAATTATTTGATGTTAAACTTCAAACTTATGAAAAATATTACTTTTATCTCAGTGACGATGATTCATGAATGCTGTGGACTTTAAATGAAAAAAACCATTAATTACGTCGCTTTTTATGAGTTTTAAGCTCATGATGTGTTTTAGGTTTCAATAAACAAAGTTTTGGACTTGTGTGTGGTAAACAATATAGAATTTGCTCTTAATACGATAATTCTTTTTCCTTGCGATATACAAAAGTTTTGTACGAAATTAATGTGTTTTGATAATAAAATTACTTTAAAATAAATAATTTATTATAATTAATTTTAATTAAAAATAATGATAATATACTATTCTGAATTTGTAATTTTTTATCATCAAAATAATAAAAAAAAAATTACAGAGGACATCCAACAATACGAACTTGCAGCTTGATCTGTTGGCCAAATATTTTTGGACTTGTGTAGTTTTTGCTAAAAAGTGAAAATGTGTACTTGGAGAAAAAAAAATATATTTATACTCTCAAGAGAGAAAATAATTGTTTTATAAAATTAGAGGTTTTAATACATTTTTCATACATTAAAGTGTTATCGATTAGTTTTCACACCCATAATACTTATATAATATTATTATTACTCAAAAATATCTAGCAAGTAAACTAATTTTTGTATTTTTAAAATATAACCAATTGAGCTGAAATTTACAATGAAATAAGAAAATGTAGCATGTAAAATTCAAGGAAATAGGAAGTTGGACATGAAATCATGATTGATTTTTCAAATAAACTTTACATGAAATGATGAAACTCTATTAATTATAGCAAAATTATTCTTTTTGATGAATATGAAACATCTTCTTCTTCTTCTTTTTTTTCTATTTCTTGTTCAATTCTATAAGTACGCTTTAATACTTTAAACATTGGTCTTCCAAAACATAACTAACTGCAAAGCTTTCCATTCTCCGCACGAAACAAAACAAGAAATTAAACAAACTCTGCAGGTACTAAATATAATATTGCATTTCTTTCTCTCTTTTTTTGTCATCAAAAGTGTATCACAAAATCATTATTTTTATAGGTTCCAAGGAGATGTCTCCTTCTATCTTTGAAAGCCCATATATAATTTTATACCAAATCTTTTGATCAACCATCCAAAATAATTCCTCATGTATCCAAAACAAATGGTCAACAATAAAATGCATAGCGTCATTATGTGAAACAATGTGAAGTTCTGAATAGGTTGAGGCAATTGTATGATCTTAGGATTTGTTTATGTAAAGCCCAGTTCAGTTTTGGGACTGTTCGACGCACTGTGGACACTCCCAACCGTCAATAGTGTAAAGTGTGGAGGACACTGTCGACAGGGTATTGCGCTGTCAGCTTTTAAATGCGATACATGTCCATTGTATCTGTATATATAAACCATATATATGTGATCCGGAGACGGCCTCTACGATGCTTTATATACAATTCAACATAAGAATAACTTAGTTATTCCCTCTAAAAATCTGAAATCTCTTTAATTCCTAACTAAATTAGTTGTACATGGTAATAATTTACATAATTAAGCTAGTGTTTACACTTTTCCATGTAGATAAAGTGATTTTGGCAACTTTTCAATAAATTTTTCGGAAGGACATCCGCATCACTCTATCATTTTGCTCCTTTTTCCAGCTGTTTTTCTACTTTTCATAAAAGGTACGAGTTAGTTACGGATAACACATCTTACGATAAATTTTGCATGATAATTTATTACTACTGAATGCTGTTGTTTATATTTCTTCTTAGTATGAAGAAATATGTTTCGTGGTGAACTTGTGGGCCTTAAATAAATTATGAATGAGAAATATTTGTGTGGAGTTTATGAGAAATGAAAGTTGGGGTTGTGAAATTGGTATTTGAGGAATTATGATAAAATTTAAGTTTAAAGAAAATTGTAATATTTGTTGAGAAATTTGTAATATGATTCAAAGCCATGGCGGGCTTCGGTGAGTTTTGAAAACAAATGTGGATTATTGAGCCTATTAGGGGAGGTCTGGAGATCGGCTTCCCCCTTACGAGGTTGATATTTGGTTGGATCTCATGAGAGATTCAGGGTGGGACGGGACATTCAATCAAAATTTTTATCGTCCAACTCTATTTCGTAACCTGAAACATTCCTGCCTTACAAAAGAAAGAGGTGGAGCCCTGCCAAGCGACTTCCTTCTCGGTTATCATGCACGATCACATCAAGCAAATAGGTCTGGTGTAGCACAATCGAACTGAGAATTTACCTTTCCTCTCAAGGGCCCGCACGAGCTTGTCCTCTTGAACTTCATTCGCTAGTGGGATTTGAAGAATTTTCTCCACTGAGAATTCATCAAAACATGCCTTGATCCGCTCCTCATCCCACTTATGCGTCTCGGGAAAAATCAAGTCCGGCTCGGCGCCTGAGATATGGGGAGCGGTTACCCAACATCCCCTGCTGTTATACGTTGAAGTGGCTTTTGCATAAAGTCTCGAGATACTGTTTTCTCAAGTCTGTATATTTCTCAATATATTATTATGCCCACGCTAAAGATTGTCTGAAGTAACGTGTATGAGAACCCTGTTCGTTTGAGATCGGTGAATTTCTACTAATGATAAGATTTTGTGGGATAAAAAGTATTTTCTCCATCATTTATCATATTGAATACTTCTCATAATTAATTCAGTCTGGCTTTTTTTTTTATATCAAATTATGTAGTTTCAAAAGAAGGCGTGCTTAAGAAATTTCAAGTGAGTCCTTGGAAGCAACTCCATATAGGAGTTTGAGAAAGGGTACATGATTTAATATATATTTGTGTACAGTAAAAGTTACTCATGGTATGTATCATTTCAGGGATAGGAGACATTTGCATAAAAAAAATTCGTTTGTCAGGCCAAGGTCATTTTGTAAAATATAATACAAGGACTCGTGAAGCTGTATGAACCTATATTATGATATATATATATATATATGTTGAGTTGTAACTATTGCATTCTGTCGCAAGGTACGTGTTGAGCATTTGTAGGTAGTTGCTCAGTTGCTATTCTGTATTTGGGTGCAAGGCGTTTGTTTTATTATCAAACTCATGCCCTCAGTCTCCCTGCGCTCGAATCAAAATAATTTAATGGTAACTTTCAAGCAAATAAAATAACTTATTTCTTATTAAGAAAAAAAATTGAATATATCCAACTTAAAATTTTCAGTTATTTACACTAAAATAACAAATAAACTCAATTTAAAAATTAAACAATCAAAACATTGTTGTGCTTTTGAGTAGAAAAAACATGATCGCTAAAATTTATAAGCTAATACCAAACAAGCCCTTTAAGTAGATGTGGCTTCTGGAGCTTGGAGAATCTTAGACATAACCGAGCTCAACCTCCTTGAGATTAAGTCCAAGACAGCCAATCGGGTAAAAAATAATGATTCAAACTCAACTCGAATTTATCTACAAGTTTTGTGGTACATATACTTTGAATATAAACTCGCTACTTGTGATTCCAACCAAAACAAGTATCTTAGAACTTGACTCGTTTATACTCGAATAAAACTTCTGAGTTGTTCAAATGTGTAATTAAGCTCAAATTAATTTAACTCATCGCCATCCCAAATGTAAACCATTGCATTTGAGAAGAAAAACATCATAAAGAAAGCATATAAATAACAAGCATCTTTCTTAAATAACTACACATTATTAAGTTAATACTAGTAGATAAGGTTTTCATAACAATCCCCACTAGAGTCAACAAAAACAAGCATGCTACTCCACCCACAAAAATCAACACAAAATCAAGCCATGCCCATCCTAAATTAGATAATTATCTATTTTTTAACACTCCTAAATTACATAATTGAACAACTACCAGAGTTCTCGTGACTCTCATTGGTGGTGTAACAACTATGGTTGTTATAAGGAATTGGTCCATAGTTATCATAGTCGTTACAATAATACCCCGTGCTAGGTGGAACAAAAGGGGACCTTTGGTACATCATCTGAGGCTGTGGGAACATTGGTCCCCTGCTCTGCAAGTCCATCATAAGCGGTGACATGTACGAGCCCCCGTTCGCATTCATCATCATACCGTAAGGGTTGTGTCCAGCTGATAAAACCCCACTCGGGATCTGATTTTGGAAACCCCCGTACCCAATTTGACCTGAGCTGTTTCCAAAAACATTGGTAGCATTATTTCCATTATGACCCCCAAAGTTTAAACTGTTTGCACTATTACCACCCAAATTCAGAAAAGTGCCAGCTTCACTCCCCCGGTTTTGAGCATTGTTCAGCCTCAGAGCCTCGATCAAAACCGGGTCGATTCCAGAATTACCCGAATTTCCCAAAGTCGGATTCCCTTTACAATCACTATTTTTGCTTCCAATTTGATTGATTTTGACATTATTAACCGGATTCGCAATGTTTTTCTTCCCATTGTTGGCAGCTTCAATGGCTTGTTGCCGGAGGATTCCCAAACCGTTTGCTTTTTCTCGCAAGAATCGGAGCTCGTCCACCTCATCTTCACCCTCATCATCAACCTCATCAAAAATGCCGTCCTCATTGGGAATAAAATTGGGGAATTTTTGCTGATTTTTGAAAGCTTCAAGCCCCTTAAGGATCCCCTGTTTAGCGAGTTGATTTTTGTCGTTTTTCTCGTCTTTGAAACAGATTTTGGAATTAGTTTTCAGGTTTTGGTTGGTTTTCTGAGACCACAACTCGGCGTGTTTACCGGATCGGGCCAGTTTCTTGATCAAAGTAGCAGAGTCTACACTACCTGAGACTGTTACCTTTTGTTGCTCTGTATCTATATTCACTTGATAAACACCTGCGATAAATTAGGGAAAAAATCAAAATTGAAGTGATTGCAGGATTGTTGTTTCAGCTGGGTTTTATTTTGAGTTTATAAAATTAATTTTACGTCCGATCCTCGGAAAAGGGTGGATTGTAAAAAAAATAATAATCATTTTTCGCTTATTTATTAATGGTAACCTCTACTATTCACAATTTCACTAACATTTTTTTTCTTAAAAAAAAACTATAAAAACCTAGTTAAGATTTGAAAAATATATTTTTCTATTGTATTTTATGATAAATAATTATTCTACTAATCTTTTACAAATTTTATAGAAAAATTGGTATGAATAATTTCTAAATGTGGATTTTTCTCAAGCAGAAATGAAGTTTTAGAAGCTGAGGTGTATAAATTATTATTTTAAAACAGAAAAGTGGGATGCTATTTTATTTTATTATTAATTATTAAAACAGAAAAGTTCTTTGATCATTGATTTTTTTTTTCTGCAAAAGGTACTTTTAGAACAATAATAATAATTAGGTGAGAGGGAAAAAGAAGACATGGGTCTAAATGTTGAAAGCGAAAAAAATATTTGCAATACAAATTGGAAAAGGATAGTCTCAAAAAATGGAAACATTCTCAAAGTAATATATTTAGAGTTTTTTTCATTGCAAAATTACAAAATATAGTATCATATCCACAAACGGATAAAAGGGACTTAGCTTATCATAATAACAAGTATCAACAATAAACTAGTAAACAAACAGTATTTTCAATCATATTTAAAATCTATTTAAATACCCACGTACTAATAGGGATCTAGTAATGAAAATGCAGAGACTTTATGCATAGAGAAAAATTAAAAAACGGAGTTACCTTCAATCTTCTGAAGGAGCTTTTTCACTTTCATCGTACACCCATCACAGTGTATATTCACTCTCAGCACACAAGTCTACATGCAAGTAAGTAAATAATCATTAAAACAAGATATGAATTTAATGAAAACAACAAAATGCAGAAATAGATGGACAAAATTATTAAGTGTAGCCATCCTCGAAAAATATAAAATATATATATTTTATAAAGAATGTCTACTCATAATATTTTCTTGTAAAGAATGACAATTCTTAATGCATCACTGTATAAAATTTATTTTAAGAACGGGAATAAATGTGGATTTTAAAAAGAAAACCTGGATCTTGAGAAGCTTAAAGTCTCCATCTTTAGTCATTTTTTGCTCGAATAATTGTACGGGAAATGGGGATAAATTTCCTTACTTGTTCACCTAAATAAATGAAGATAATTAAAGAAGCAGAAACAGAGATTCTCCTCTGTTTTCAAAAACAGGACTCACTTTTTTCTCTCACTGGTAAGCAAATAAGTGTACTTAAAGTGCAGAGGAGATCAACCCTACAGAATGCAGAAGATACAGAGAGAGAGAGAGAAAGAGAGAGAGAGAGGGTGGCCTGAATTTTCTGTGATGGAGCTGATGTGATTTGACGTTAAATAGAGAGTTTGAGTTTTGAAAAAAAAAAAAAATAATTTACGAAAAAATTTACAGTGTGGTTGTAGGTGATAATTTCTACCTTGTCACCTTCTTTTATTAATAGCAATAAAGTATTTAATCGTTCGGTCTTTAAGTTAAGCTTATTTATAATTTTGTTCTAGTTAATTAAAAATTTTAAATAATAAGTATGCATTTGCACATATAATAAAATCCAGGGATTAATGTTGTATTTCAATCAAACTACTCGCTACATTATTTGATTAACAAGAAAGTCAATAAACAGTTCCACAAGTATGTATATTATAAAAAGTTTCATATGTCAACTGAAAGGACATATTAAAAAGTCTCTTTTTCCACATTTAATACTCAATTAATTTAATTTTTATTACCTCAATTATCATTATTACCCCATCCGAACTCTTACTTATTTAAGTATTTGAGGGTTTGCGGTCTCTCTATCCGCACTTTCAGGTACCAATGGAAAGCTACAAGAAAGATCATCAGAAGATAGGAGAAGAAAATATAATTAATACTATCGGAGCAAGGATACTAGCCGAAGTTGAAGGAAAATATGGAGAAGATCTAGGCTCGAATTATAACCCCCGAACTACCTGAATCGGAATATTTATCAAAAGAGAGAGTATATCCGATTCACCAATCAAATATATACTCTTCAACAGGCGTCGTCTATGGGAACTTATAGTAGTAGAAGCTTTTAAATTCCCTAACCCATTACTTTCTAAACAAACACTAAAAACCCAAAAGAATATGTCGAAATCTCCCGACATTCGATACCCCCTGTAACGTTCTAGAAATTCAGAGATTTTTTTTTTTTGTATTTTAATAATATTATATAGCATTATATAATATTATTATTACGTATTATATAACGTGATAGTAGCACGATATGCGTGGAGTATATGGTGATGTGCGACGGTATTGTTACTTACGATTATGCACTGTAGTTGCATTGTTTTTTTAATACTGTGACTGTAAGGGGTTCGACCTGCTTGGTTAGGTCACGGGGGTCAAGGGGGAGTCATCCCTTGCAGGGTGGGGGCAAAATTAAGTTCTGGGTAGAGTGCTAGTACACATAGGGTGTGTATCGGTACACAAAGGGAGTACCGGTACACCAAGCCTTTGTACCAGTACACAAACTTTTTAAATTGGTTTATATAAGGCCCCAAAATTTTTCGCCAGCATTGTAGCAACACTGTTGCATCTTTATACAGTATTGAACAGTGGTATAACGATGTAAACTAAACATCTGGGCGCTGGAAAAATTTTCTGATTCAGGAAAGAGACGGAATTGGTGTGATTTCA
>MKEJ01024601.1:0-10590 GCA_001753735.1 Embelia ribes | reverse complement strand
GATGTAAATTCACTAAAAGACAAATGTAAAAAGTAGAGAGATGCCACGCGCCTAATTCCGAAAATTCGGTGACGTGGGATAAATAAAAATAAAAGGAAAAGAAAGAAAATAAAATAATAATAATTATTTACAAAATTACCTTCCTAATTACAAGTCTACCATAAATGACCAATATCTACAACAATCATCATCAACAACCATATGCATATAATATGCTTGCATAATAGAACATCAACTACAATGAAATAAACTATCGAAATTTACATCAACATCATCAAGCTATATGCTTGCTCCAAAAGGGGGGGAAAATACAAACTCGTACATTAGTTCTAAGCCTCGGTACAATATACATAACGAGATGAAGCTACAACTACAATATTAGAAAAGAAGATACATCATCTTCATATACGCCTATCGTGCATGGCTTGAGTACTCCTTTACGCCTATAAAATAATTAGGCAAGCAAAATATATGTAGAAAGAAAATTTAGTCAGATTCTCAACAATACGATAAAAGAGAGTCTGAGTAATATATCATATGCATGCACCTACGAAAAGACATATTTAAACATGTAACAACGACGAAGCTTCTGATTAAATAAATGCATAAAACATGAAAGGAAAATGCATAAGTTCTCGTGTACTTTCAAAGAAACTACCATTAAAATAAACACATGACTTAAGCATGAGGGATAAGTACATACTACGAATGCTACAAAAGCACTACAAATCTTCCAAATATTGAACCATTACCCAGAAGGTAATACAAATGCCAAGAAGGCACTACAATACCATGAATTTCGTATCGCGACTATGCCATCCTCCATCACTCTACGCCTCCATCACGAAACTACAAATACCGAATCACCAAGGCAATTCATGCCCCATACCGAACCATGAAGGCAACTCATGCCCCATACCGAATCACGCAGGCAACTCATGCCCCTGACTACAATAGGGCTCCCAATCCACGGCTCCCAATATGAATCTATAGTACGCCAACATATCAACAATAGATATGCCTTTTAAAAGCCACAAATATGAAGGTATGCTTGATTCTATGCTTTTTTGTGCTGTATTTTTTATGATTCTATGTTCCATTTAGAGGTTTAGGAGTAGGATGAACATAGGTCTCCGTAAAGTTTTTGACGTTGATTTTGTATCCTTGTAGACGTTGATATGAACATAGTGCATATCGAGAGAGGGAGAGATGTGGCCAGAGAAAGCCCCCAAGGTCGCAACCTATTCTCGATATGCACTCAAATTTGCTTGGCCTTTTCACCATTTTCAATTCAAATGTCTGTGCTCCGTTCGAAAAAAAATTATAATTTTTTTGAGTAATTGTGTAAACACATTTATTTTCTTATTTATTTAATTTTTTTTTGTTTTTTGGTATGTACTCAAATTTTACTGTGGCTGTTTTTGGCTTCTTGGTCTCTAAAGTATTAGATTTAGCAGCAAGGGTTTGGGTCTCTTTTTTGTTGTCCTTGTTTGGTTACAGTGGCTATGATAAAGTATAAAAATGTTGATCTCATACACTGTAAATAGAACTAATCTTATTTTGCCTGAATTTTGTTTATTTTGATAATCCTTGAATAGTGAACACGTTAAATCCTTGATAGTGCAGGCGATAGTATTTCGGAACTCTTTTCCGTATCGTCTATGCTAGATGTTTTAGTCTTTTTCAGCTTGTCACGCGTTAATTATTGAGTTTTTTTTTATTCATCTTACTAAATTCAGTTTCACTTGTAATCCATTCTGTTACATCAAGTAGTAGTCTTCGAGTCTGCATTCATGCGTGTTTTGCTTGGATACGAACCATCGGGTTTAGCTCTATAATTACTCTACGCTTATGCGATGTGGCCGTCGCGCAAGAAGATTATGAAGCTGGATTATTGACTTCTTTTTTGAACTTGTAGGATCTAAATTTCACTTATTGTAACCTTCTTTATGAATTAAGTTTGTGCTGTTATGTAATGCAATTTAGGAAAAGGTCTTCCCCACTTGATGCTGCATTTTCTTCTACATAGAACCCGAGTGGATAAGTGATTTTGGATACGATGATCAACGAGAGCTTGTTTGGTTGCATTGGTTTTAAAGCAAGGTGAGTTCACAAACAATGGTTTGTGGGAAAATTATCCCAGGGAACGCCTCAACTTCTTGGGGAAAAAACCTTGTTTGCACATAAATCTTTCGTGTATCCTTGTAGGGAGAAGACCGATGTTAAAAGCCTCGCCTGTACGAGTATTGGTACTATTTATAAGGACTGCGTTTTGACTACTATGCTTTATTACTGCAACAAACGAAAAGAGTAACTATCGGGTTTCGGGAGGAGGGAGAATATGTCAAGAGAAAATCAGCCCTGGATAGTTTTATTAATTGAAGAATATTTTAATAAAACTTTAGTAATTGATTTAATTAAGAAAAAATAAATAAAAATGCATGTCATTACTTATATTTTATTTTCATTTTTAACTTTAATATGTACTTCGCCTGCACCCACAATGGACAAGCCCTGATATAACCATAAGCACTACTCAAAAGAGTTGAGAAGAAATATGAGTTGATGAATTAGTCATTTTGAACCAATCTACACACAGTTGTGTCACAACAAATTGTAAGACCAAAAGTAAAATGCTTTTTCACCATTCAAAAATTTTACATAATATATATTACAAATATACTTTACCTCTCAATGCAAATTCACAGTATTCCCGGATTTTGAAAATGTATTGCCTATTGATAACAACCATACAGTAGCAGTATTTTGCTTAAACTTGAGATGCTGACACTTTTATTTCTAGTTGCGAATATTTTTTTTTCCTATCATTTTACCAACTTGAAAAGAAATGTAGAGTAAATTCCAACAACGCGTTAGATCTGACCAGATTTAAATTCTTTATGACCATCCTTGTTTTTCTTTCTTCTTGGAATTCCTATGGGAGAAGGGTCCATTAACAGACCAGACCATGTTTGCATGGGCTGTTTCGAAAATGAGAAGTTCATGGAACTATATGGAACATCGGGAGGATCAAAGGTTGTGTCCATATGATGTGAAGATCCGAGAGGGTAACCGAGCGCTCCATCTTCATGCGGGGGAGGGAACTTCTCACTCTTGCTTTTGGCATTGGCATGCGTTACTAAACGTCGTCTCTGTAGGCATGCAAAATAGGAAACAAAAGTTAATTTCTAATCCAACAAATCAAACATCTTATAGATAGAAACAAGCTTTTTTACAATTCTAACACTAAGGTATATGATTCCTTAACCAATAGGTTGACATGAATCCTTCCGAGCTTCTTGATTCATAACCAGTAAACACGTTTCAAAAACCAAAACCAAACACAAATTTAAGTCATATTATGATAATTAGGCAAGATATATTAGCGAGTTAAGGATTCGTAAATCTATATATCACCTTCTTTTCTAGCATGCCTGCTACACCATTTCGAATATGTTTCAGAAAGTCACCTTATGTTCTTCGTTTTTCTCTCATCTGGGCAAAGCTTAAATCTAATTGAGTAAAGCATAAAAGAGGTGAGGCCAGAATAATAATGTGATGTGACTTACATCAATATTGTACTGCAACTCTGCATTGGCTTTTGAAGCAGGCATTGCCCTTGCAGCTCGTTCACGTGTACGAGTTTTCTTCACACCATCAACATAGGCTCTACCGGCAGCTCTCATTCTACAATTATGAAACTCATTACAGCATCTAAAATTATCAAGTTCATGGAACTTGGGAGGTGCCATTAAAAACTGGCATAACATACTGAATTGCAAAATCTTACTTTCAAATCTTTTTATTAGGAGCATCTTAAAATTAATAGCTCAAGTTTGGCTCATACAGATGAATTTTTAAGGAAAATTTAGAAGTTACTCAATTACTTTTTCTTTTTCTATATTCTCGCCTCCAGAAGAAGAAAGGGGAGAGTGAACAAAATTTTAAAATAAAAATGTTAAGGCAATAGTAGATTCAATACAAACCTTCTAGCTTCTTCTTCCCTCAGTTTAGCATCCATCTCTTTGGTGGGAGGATACTTTGGAAGACTCGAAGGTTCACAAGCATAAGGTTTGGTTTTGAAGAACTATACGCATTCAGTGAGAAAAGTGATTATAAAATTTCTCGGGAAAAAACATGTTAAAATAGAAGTGTTTTTGCATAGAATTATTTTACTAACATCACTCCTCAAAGCGGCTGTAGCAGTTTGGCGTTCAGCTGGATCGATTGCTAGAAGTGTTTCAATCAATGGCAGAGATGAAGGTGGAAAATCTCTAAAAGTCTCTGCTATACATCTTTTGTATGATTGTTGAGGCTTAAACATTGTGGCATGTGGCAGCTTCGACTTTTTCCAATATTCTTCGGATGGAGAACCACATAGCTTGAATATTTTGTGTAGCTGCTCTACCTGTGTAAATGATCGGTATGATTTGCTTCATTACTTGCAAAAATAATCACATTTTCCAATCAAATGAAGGTACGAAAATAAAGCGAAAATCATTAAATTGCACTCTTTTGTGATTGTGAGGTAGCAACTTAACAAGTCCGCCGCATAAGTTCATTGCAAACTATCCTAATTAGTATGTGAGCAATATCATTATAACTCTCAAATCATATTATAAAAACTACTCACCAAGCCATGGTAAAAAGAATTAGAGATAATACAATTTAAAAAAAAACAAAAAAACAAATTCTATTGTAAACCCGGAGTAGAATTTGCATAACTCGCATTCAAGCCTAAACACAAGTTAATAACCAATGACCAAGAAAAGACTAATGCTATTCAAATTTGCATGCTCTTAATATGATAATATCTTTATCTGATGAAACTGCATTATAGAAACTCCGCTAGGAATTAGTTTCAAATAAAATGATTTGGAGATGATACCCATGCCAAGGCATTCAAAAAAAATGAGTCATATGATTTATTCAGCAAACAAGGAATAGATTAAGGTTTTACAACGCGTTGTCAAGCCTCAGAATTGACGGAAAAAATAAGTGCAATACAACTCCATGCCTATAAGACGACAGGCTACTTTATTCCTAAATTACAAGTCAAATTCAACATCAGAATTGACGGACAAATACATAAATTTTGTAGCCTTATATCATACCATATATGATAGGTCGACATCGTCTTTCGTTTTTTTCAGGACCATCACTCTTCAGGAAATTTCCAGTGACTAACACATTATGGCTTTCTCAGAGCTCAATCCAATTATAATCAGCAATTCAACACAAACAGAAAATCAATACAAAAGTATAGATATACAATGACACAATGGCCTTTAACTAGAAAAGCGCCACTGTCACACTCACATCTCTTCCAAAGTAAAGGAGAAATTTAAGAAGTTACCTCTGTTCGGCCAGGCATAATGGGCTTTCCAGCCAATAACTCGGCCAGAATACAACCTGCACTCCACAGGTCAATGCCGACACCATAATCCGTGGCCCCAAGAAGAAGTTCAGG
Source organism: Embelia ribes (assembly GCA_001753735.1). Classification (NCBI taxonomy): domain Eukaryota; kingdom Viridiplantae; phylum Streptophyta; class Magnoliopsida; order Ericales; family Primulaceae; genus Embelia; species Embelia ribes. The sequence continues at coordinate 5,120 of MKEJ01024601.1, read as the reverse complement.
TGGGCGATACCACAGAGTAACAACTCGGCTTGTCATTGGCTGTTTGTAATTTGGGTCGAAAAACGAGGCCAACCCAAAATCAGCAATTTTAAGCACCCCTCCATTGTCGATAAGAAGATTCGAACCCTTAATATCACGGTGCAATACAAGGCGGTCATGACAATGTTCGAGCCCCGACAATAGCTGGTTCATATAACACTTGACCTATGAAATTTACAAAGTTATTATCAAAGGAAAAGGTAAAGATGCGGGGAAAAAAAAGGTTCAAAACACTAAAGAAAATTGTAAATGCTATTCCTAGTGATTTTGCATAACATAAACTAAAATCTCAATACTTGACCCATTACAATATCCTCGTGATTGTTAGTTGTTACACTAAAAATGCCTAAATCAATAGCAAGAAAGACAAATAAATAAACGAGAGGATCAAAATGCTAAAGACAAACAAAAAAAACTTTTTCCTAATCTAAGAAGTTGGCTCCAATGAAATAAAGATTTCTCACATGCATGAATATAAAAATTTGCTACCGCACAAAACGAACATAAACAAATTGGCCAAGCAAGCTTATTCCTCTTCTGGTGCAAAACATAACTCCGAATAAATATTAGCAAATACTAGGCTGATTTACCAAATAATAGGCTGAGTGGATAATCAGATTTTCTTAGTAATTGTTTTGTTGGAAAAGTTATGATTTTTTACGTATATTTATGAGGTTGGAGCTCGTAAAAGTAACCAACTTTGAGTCATTTTTATATGGGTTCCACATAATACTTTTGGCAATTCTCGGGTGGATTTTAAGCATGTAATGCGAGTTTTAAGACTATATATTTACATTGTCAAAATTATATCATAAACAGTATAAATAAAAATAGAGGTGAAAGTGAGCTCTTCACAATAATATGTATCTGCTAGAGTAAATTCTTAGGGACGGTTTGAGCAATTCTCCACCACTTGATGTGCTTGTGAATGTGATTGATGAATGTATGCCTCTAAATTAATTGTGACATAACTCTTCAAGTAAGGGAAATCTTTAAAAATAAAAATTATGAGTGGCTAAATATGTGTTCCAGTGCTGAAACTTGCCCATCTTGAAATTATGAGTGGTGGCTCACCCTTGGAAAACTATGGGTCTAGAAAAATTACAAATAATAACGGTGGGAATTTTGTGATTTAACTTCTTAATAAAGTTTTTTTTATACCCCCGAGTTTCCATTGGAAGTTCAATTTTGATCCACGGAAGATTAATAACATTTCTCCTCATGTGGCCTTCACAATGAGCTCGCGTTAATAAACTAGCTATGTAAATTTTATAGCAGTATGTCATGCATTAAAAACCGACTGAAAGTTTAAAATTGACGGAGACCAAACATATTACGATGTTAAAACACTTCCGATAATACTTATTTTAGCTGAACAGGTCTGCTTAGGCCTGAATATCGATCATTACGTCTGTTTTGAGACATAAGTGAATCAACCATATGGGGTACTCAAAATTCGAAATGACTGATAAACAGAAACTAAAAAGCTAAAATGAAGCGATTTGGTGTGGCTTCTTGTGTGACCACATAGCTCAAAAGCAAACAAACAACAAGGTACAAAAGATGTTTCCAAAACAATTAAAGGCTATTATTCTAAGATCCAACTGTACTGCATGTAATTCTAATTAAATGATTTATAACTATTCCAAAAGACGTTTTTCTTCACCTCATCCTTCCAAGATGGGTATAAATATAATTCAACTATTTTGTAGTCCATTACTGAATTCTAGATTTAGCTATGGGATTTTTCGCCAAAATAAAAAAAAATAGGAGTATAATTTTTGTAATCTTACTTGTAAGTATACAAGTTTGTTTGACATACCCTCAAAAGTGGTACAACTGTTGCTTGGGAGGCATAAATTATACTTTTTTGAATGTTTTGTTTAAAAGTCCACTTTTCACCTATAGAATGGGCTTGTTTGGTTGTCAAAATAAAAATATATTTTTATACTTGTTACTTATTATAAATAAATATAAATATGTGTGTGTAGGAGCATAAAACTATATAGTACTTATTTACTTTTGAATCAGGAAGTATACTTTGTAATAGTACAGATTTTGATAATTCTTTCAAAAAATTATTATTTTTGCATGTTTTTCCACTACTCTTAACAAAAATTATAGCTTTTGCTTCCTATCAAATATAACTATAATATTTATAAGCATAAATAAACATACTTTTTTTCACTCTCATAAAGAAATATACTTGCGTTCTTATCAGGTGTAACAAAATGAGCCCATAAGGTAAATTAAAAAGTCAAGGACTAATGTGTTGCAACGAAAATTATCAGGGCTGAATAGTAACATTTAGAATACTACGAGACTGTTTTTGATATTAACCTTCAATATTTATAGTTACTAGTGACAGGTCACGTTGCCCTTGGCATATAATTACTATATCACTTTTCTTCATGGCCAAATTAAATTAAAAGAGATGTAATTTGTTTGCATAATATTTTTCGTAACAAATAATACGTGTCCGACGATATTTTGTTGATATTGTCTTCGTGTATGATAATAAATTATGTACAGAAGAGAACTTATAATATTAAAAAGATTAAAAAATTATTTTGATAATTAATTGAAAGAAAGATTCTGTTTTTATAATAATACCAAATAAACTACGAAAAGACATTAAATTTGTTTCTTTTTTTCCCCCTTTTTTCCCCTTAATCCTCCTCCTCTTTTCATTTTTTTCAACAATTGAAAATCAATAGCATACATCTTCAACGCTTCTTTTTTGGATAACTCCATTAATTTGTATTTGTTCTACTATGGCTTTCCTGAAATTTGTGATGAATTGGAAAGTATTTCTATAACTCCTCGTTAACTACTTTTGTTTGTCTTTGCATTTTTTTCAGCATATTCAAATGATTAGTTAGATAATTGATTTTTAAATTTTAAGCTTCAATGAAAGAGTGTTAGATATATTTATATATTAACTTATTGGAAAAGTCAATTTGAGATGAATGAGTGCAAAAGGTTTGAAGTAACATGAAGAAATATACAACCAATATGAATTTTTACCGCAAGATATAGTTTATATTTAGAAAAAATATTTTCTTAGCTCAATTAATAATCTGAATCACTTATTTTTTGTCGTGGTTGGAACACTCAGAAGCAATAAATAAAGGTAAACAATTTTCCCGAAAAAGTTTCAACGAATAGATTTCTAGTCTAAATGAGTGTATATACAATACATTTAATAAAGTATTAATTACGTTGTCCTTGTAGTTTATGTATTTTGATATAGGATAACCACTTGTTATTTTCGCAGCCTCGAACAATGTGAGCAGTAACTGATGAGTACCATCGGTGACTGTACGCTTTAGTAAGCATTTTTTTAATATAATTTTTGTGTAGTTTTCGACTGTAATTATTTTCTAGTATCACGTACATTGGTTAATGTTCAAAGTTTGCAGCGTTGCATTTGACACATGCCATTTTATATGATCAATTAGAATTACTAATAAATCTAATCCTTAGATTTCGAAAACCTTTCTTGTTGTTGCTTGAGATTCTTCTTCGTCCCAAATTTTTGTTGACATGCTCCGGGGCATTCTGATGGTGTTACTGCTCACTATGGATGCCAAGAAATTGTCCTTTGAGAAAGTTGATTGAGCCGTTTCGATTACGAAAGCAAAAATGCTAGATTTTCTCGATCCTTGCATGAACCTAAAAATTGGCAAATTTCAGATAATATTTAAAGATAGCATAAAAATTGGAGAACAGTCATATTTGTAAATGAAAATGATGATAAATCTCACCATGGGAGCATACATACGAGTAAGGATGCCTCTCAGCTAAAGTTTCAACTCTTTATCTGGCCACACAATGTGTTCACGGAAACTAAATCATGAGAAACAAGCTTTAGTAGCGATAGAATCAACATCATAATACAAACAACATAGTGATTAGTAAGATTAGATTCAATTTCTTGTCATTAGTATGATGCATTTCCTCTTCAGTTGCGGTTGAAGCAATTATGAAAGCCTACAATGTCGAGTCTCCATAAAGTAAAAGTATAATCGATTGCATGATAAGAACAAAAAGAAGACTTATAACCATGAACGGTGAGTAATTATCCAATGGGCGAAAAACACTATGTCATTGTGTTGCAATAATAGTAAACGCTTAGAAAACAAGGAGTTGTCACCTGGGTTCTACATATAAACAAAGCAGTAGTAAGAATCCATTACGAAGATTTATATTTTAAGGATTCATAATCAAAATATTGCAATCTCGTAAACTAAGAAGAAACAACCTAAAATAAAATATAAAAATCTCTAACACTGACTTGATTAAAAAGCACAAGCCACTTGCCAAAATGGAGGATAAACATAGGAGATAAGATATGCCACCAGGTACTCTTCTTTCTAACCCAAATCCTCTTCGAGCCCATGCTTCTTGTAAAGCAACCCCGCCCATTTGCTAAGAAAATGGCATATCTCCTATCTTATTGAATACTTACAAGAATTCTTTAAATACAAGATTGAAAGATAAGGACATATCTCCTATATTCTTGAATGGTTACAAGAGTTCTTCAAATATAAGATTGAAAGATAAGAATATATCACTTATCTTCTTGAATGGTTACAAGAGTGAAAGATTAGCATTATAGTTTTCATGTTATTTCAATATGTTTTGGTGGTGGCATGAGTCATGTGGTGGCATAATTCATGACATATTTTCTACTATAAATGGATGCAAGTTGGATTGCAAATGACACCAAAATAAAAAGAGAGAAAAACATTGTGAGTAAGAAAATTTTACTCCTTTGTGAGAAGTGTGAGGCGTGAGACAAAAATTTGGGTGAGTATGGGTAGTTGGCTAGTGGTGCTAAATCACGCATTCAGGGGTTATTGGGAGGGGGTTGCAATTTTGAACAATATACGCTCCAGAATTTGAATCCTCATATGCTATTAAACTAATGAAGGAAACGTTAGTTTTGATATTGCTAAAACCGATTAAAACTTATATGAAATCGAAGTTGAATATTTGCCTTCTCCGAAAATTTGGTACGATTCGAGTACTTCGGCCACTGATTTGATCAATCTACTGTTCAAATTAAATTATGCTCA
>MKEJ01024593.1:0-14165 GCA_001753735.1 Embelia ribes | reverse complement strand
CATACGTATTACAATGTTGGACGAGAAATGGCTTTCAATAAGAATAACTGGTGTAGAAAAATTCATATTAACAATCCGAAGTGATTTCTTACTTTGTTCCATTTTGCATATTCCAATTTATAGAGATTTTTAAGGCTTAGATGATAATAATTGAGGCAAAGCATCGACCTCTAAACGAAATAGTGCCATTTCAAGTCTTTCAATTTTTCAAAACTCCAAAGTGAATATATTCCTAACATATATGTTATGTTATTTGATTTGACACATACAAGCATCTAGAAATTGTGACAATGCCTTTTTGGCTAGCATTTAGCTTTCAGTTTTCAGCTTTTTTCTTTGTAAATTTTCCAGATTCTATTTTCAAAACCTAAGTTTTCTCATAGAAGTAATTCTAAATACTCATTTTACTAACTCTTCAAGTTTTCAAATTTTATCTGGAAAGTAAGGATGAATCATATTTTCTCGATAAATATATTTTAAATTATAATTCTCAATGTATATTTGTAATTTACTTTTTTATATCCCAATTCCTACTAAAAAAATATATTTATTTTTTGAAATTAGAATATATAATAATTATAATTATTTTTATATTATTCAAAATTAAAAGGTGCCACTGACGAAATCTTAATTATCTTCTCTTATTATCTTCTTTTTTGAATTAAAAATGAACAATTGATTAAAAAATTTTGTCAAGAGAACGAGGATTAAGGAAAGTTGAATTTTGCAGTATGATTGCTAATGACTTCAGTGCTTCATCTTGCTATTAGCCAATTACTCATATTTTTCATACTTCCAAAATTATTTACACATTTTTATTTATTACATACAAATAAAAGAACTAGAATACATTTCATGCACAAAACACTCAGCATTTTAAGGTTTATTAAAATTGTTTACAAAAAGATTTTAATTTTTATAGTTTGAAAACTATTTTCAAGAAGTTGCTACCAAACAAATTTTTGCATATGAGCTATGAAAAAATCTCAAACGCCAACTTTTAAAAACTGAAAACTAAAATGCTAACTAAACGGGGCTTTCAAACCTATGACATTCCAGCTAGTAGCTGAGAAGTATCTCAAAATTATCCACAACAATTTGAACCAAGGCAAAAGCTTCTGGATGCATAATTGGGCAGAGAATGAATGCTAAAAATCAAGTTTTAGGTAGAAGTTACAACTAAATCAATAGAGAATAAATGCCAAAGGCTTAGGTCACCAAATGCACCCACAATGACAAACCAACATCTAACCATAGAAACTAGGAAAGATAAATAAATATCAAAAAGCGGTTTCTGAAAAGGCGTGCTTTGAGATATAAATTAAAATCTGGATAACCGAGTCGGTTTTACCTTTTGACAATCAAACCCAGTTGCCTTTTGTGGTTTTCAAATGTGCTTTCACTTGTTTGGCAAGATTCTTAAAGAAAACTCAATTAAGTCACCAAGTAGGTGCTATTTTCCTTAAAAAAAATGAGCTTTTGATAACCAAATTTCTTTAAAACCACCAAACAAGCTTTCTAGGTACAGAGATTATCAAAGATTCCCCAAATCAAATAAAAAATATTAAAAACAAACATTTAATCTCCCATCACATAAGTACATTGTCCGCCTATTCTATTATCATAACAGTAGTATAAAACTCAACCATTCTCTTCACTGCATACGAAATCCAAGGGGCAGATTATAAAAGTTTGGTTTGGGGTTTAGTCTAGGAAAAGAGTATAATAGAAGATAATTAAGTGAAATACTGTACTATGATTCGAAATATGTTTCCAAATCACATTTTATTACTCAGTCATTTACTATTGCTAAACCGAAAAACTATCAATCAACAAAAGATTGTAGCTGCCAGTCTCGTCATCCTAATTTTTGATAACCAATTTCCAAAACTAAAAACCTAAGGCGAAGGAGTTTCAGGATCCAGAGAACCATAAATCTACCATAGTTTCAACATGGATATGCTTAATCTCCCCATAATTCATGGTAATAACAATCATATAAAACAAGGTAAGTGCTCTCTATACAAGAGTTATTTACTTATAAAATACAAGAATTACTATATTTTGAGGACAAAATTATACAAACTTATAACAATATGCTACCACTATCTTAATTTATCTTAATTAAAATTAGTTCTAGTAAATTGTTCTTATTTCACATTAATCTTAGCCTCAAAATACATACAGTAATTCCGTACAAGTCTCCTGTATATTACAAAAAAAAAAAAAAACTTGTTTTTTGAAAATGGGAAACAATAATTCATTGGGAAGAGTTTTAAAATAAACAAACAGATATTGAACTGAAGTTCCATCGCAAGTATAACCTTAGAGGAAGTTCCTTTCTGAAGAACAGATGCACTGTAGCACCCATTCCACGCCATATTGAAGCAAATTCAACAGCAATATACCTAAGAAAGAAGAGAAAATAGAATCAACCAGCTGCCATAGCCATGCTAAGCAAAAATAAGATGGAAGATGTAGACGAACCCTCCACCAAGTACCACGGCATGCTTTGGTAACTCATCCAGGCTCAAGGCTTCATCTGAGGTGATAGCTAGCTCCTACAGAGACAAGGAAAACAAAGCATATGAAATATGTGAAACAGTAGACCTTATAGCAGCATCAATCCAAAAGAATAAATTAGAAATTGATTAACTACATGGGTGCGTAAAAGGACCACGAAAAATAGCTAGATGGGGAAATATTGACTTCTTTTTGGGTATCAGATAGAAGAAACTTACATGGCCAGGAATATCAGGGCGGGACGCCCTACTACCAGTTGCAATTAGTATGTGTTTTGCTGAATAGGATATTTTAGTCCCATCAAGTTGCTTCACCTCTACTTCATTAGGACCAGCGACCTTTCCTTCTCCTTCATACAATTTGACTCCAGCATTTGACAATAACCTCTTGTATATTCTATTCAATCTCACTATTTCTTCTGTCTGCAGTATCACAGTAGAAGAATTATGCGAACAGCCCAGTGCACAAAGCTCTCATATTCCAGGGTTTGGGAAGGGTTTGATCATGCAAACTTCCGATCAAATAATATTTGCTACAATAATTTAGCCAATAAAGCTACACGAATTTCTAAAAAAAATTTGTAGTACCTGTCATATGACAGGGAAACAAGAGAATCTAGCACTGACCTTCTTCTGCAGAAGCTTTTTCCAATTGAATTCAATTTTATCATTAATCTCCCACCCATAATTTCTGGCATCCTACAGAAACAAATATAAATAAATAAAGTACATATTTTATCAACTGTTTAAGAAAAAAAGAAAGATTCATCAACCAAAACATCAATATCATATGAAGAGATACCAAGCTAGGGCAACACGTCAACCAAGGATAAAATTTGCAATCTAAGGTCTCACATTCCATGTAAGGCAGTTTTAACCAATTTACTTGTAAACAACTGTACTGTCAAGGGAACAATGTCATATTTAGGTTACTGTTTGACGTGGTTCATATCAAATTCTTGGTGCCTGAGAAATGACAATACACTTAACCCCTACTGAATTTTCCAGAAGTAATTTCTGATCGATTATACTTAATCACACATGCTCAAGTGTGGTAGACTTGCATAGATTACACAGATGAAACTGATAAACAAGCTACCCTAAGTATAATTATTTGTTTCAGAGCGAAACAAACTCTGAAAATAGTGTCCACCTTAGAAAAACCACTGACAGGGGTGTGGCAGGAGTTTCGCTCGATTCTAAACTCAGGCTTATAAACTTCAGGCAATCAAATTCTCTACCTAATCAATAGCTGAACAACGCAGGGAAAAAAGGAAGAAGTTCTATGATCTCATTAAATCACTAGATTCATCGTTCAAACAACTTCGTATGAAATCAAACCTGCAAATACCGTTAATCCTCACCTCAAGTTCCGGACCGTAAGATGCTCCGTAAACCAAGATCTTCTTAGGAACACAACCACGAATGACGCATCTGAACATAATGAACAAAGAGAGCACAAAAAAAAAACTTCGTAAATCATTTAAAATGAGGGAAAACAAATCGCTAAATTAGCACCAAAAGATTTCTTAGGATTGGTCTTATATTCTTAAGTATCAGGTGAAATATAGTTTCTGTACTAAAATTATTTTTCTAGTGAAGTCCTTCAGATTTACGGACACAACAAAGACATAAAAGATGCATTAAGAAAATGTTGTGCTGTTGTCAAACTTACGTCCCACCGACTCCTCCCACGACCTCTGAACTGATTGGATGGAATGGAAGCTCACATATTCCAACCTGGCAACAAGATGATAGTAATTAGCAAAATAAAATCGAGATAATATTTTCAAGTCAGTAAACAAGAGCTAATGAAGACAATACCATATGAGAAAATATTCAAGAAAAGAGAAGGAAACTTAAAGGTAAAAGTAAAATTAGAGTAAAACCTTGGCCCCATATTGAGCTGAAAATCTAGCCGCACGAACCCCACCGCTACCGGCTCCAATAACGAATAAATCAAAGTCATATTTCATCTCCTCCTCATGGGTACTATCCACTTCCCCATCGATCAACATTTTCCTAGACATGATTAACAAACTAAACCCAAAATAAAACATTAGCTAATATATATGTGTGTGTGTATATATATATGTGTGTGTCTGTACAACTATTTAAAAAGGGAGGGATAATTAACTTTTAACATTCTTCTACTTTCTAAACATGCCCTGCAAATGCCCTTTTGCAGGAAGAATAAGAGCATTCACACCAGTCTAGTTTTCTTATTTAAATCAAATAAGCAATAATATAACCCACAGAGATAACTGTTTAGCTCGACCTCAATACACAATAATACAAAAACCATAAAAATACCAAACACAAAAGATTAGCTAATATTCACCCAAATTCAATTCACTAGCTTTTTCCCTGTGATCGAAAACCTAAACCGATTTTTTTACAGATTTTTCACTTTAAAGAAAATGAAATATAAACAATAAACAATCAACCGGACCAGGAACAGTAAACAAAACTGGATTTACCAGTTTTGACTACGGTTTTCGCAAGGGACTCCGCCGGTCAGAGAGAGAGAGAGAGAGAGAGAGAGAGAGAGAGATTTGGCAGGGGTGACTGTATATTAATGCAGGCTCGGACAAGGAAGAAAATAAATAAATAATTTTCAGAGTTGATTTTCTTTCTGAATTTAGTTTCCAATATATATGCTAATTACACTAATAGCCCCCGGTCGAATATTAATTGACTCAAGAACCAAACATGTCGAATTTGAATTAGATTTCCCACTTAATTTAAGTTTGAGTTAAATTCAAATATTAACATACTTGATTCATTTGAATTTACGTGTAGCTCGGGTGAAATATATATAATATAATTTGTTTCTTTTTTTATTTATTGATTTTGTTTCTATGTAGGTTTTGCTAAAACTAGTGAAAATGGAATGAATGAAGCTGTATTGGTGAAATGATTAATCCACTCGTTAAAAGTTCAAGCGGGTATCTCCGTACCTATCTCAAGTTCCCAATTTCTCGCTTATGTGCTATTCGTTTTGTTCAAAGAAATTTGCTCCCTGTCTTCTCGACAACGGTGATGGGTTCACGTTTATGTCCATCATTGTCGTTTTAATTTCTTTTTTCGATCAGATTGAACATATAAATCACGTGTGGTAACAGGATTTTCTCAACAACTTCAATGCTCAATCAGTTATCAGCTCTAATAAAATACTAAGAGCTGACTCGACTGTTTAACAACTTTAGTTACACTCATAAATTTGTCAAGTTGCTTATTTACAGATTTTTTTCAATATCCCTACAAAAATATAAGTATGCTAAGCTATGAAGGATTAGGAAAAAACAAGCATTAGCAAATATTGAAAGTAATTCAAAGTAGTATTCGTATTTGGATTACCATATAATCGAAAATTTTCTATACTAATTTTTTAGCGCAAATAGTAGGTTAAGCTCAAAAATGTTATTCCCAACAATGTAATTTCAAGTAGGGCATTTCACTTTATTGATTGTTGTATTTTAGTAGTAGAAGCCAAAATTGTTGGGTTTTTTTTCTATTTTTATTTTCTTTGAAAAGGAAGAAACAAAAGATTTTTGTTGGGAAATAACAAACTACCCACCAAATGACTTCAAATGCAAAGAAACGCGTAAATAATGTGTAATCTGTACAATAATTCTTTCCAAATACATCTTCTACCTCTTTGTCTCCAATTCCAAAATTGGATACTTTCATGCATTTAGAAAATCAAAACCCCCCGACCCATCAATAATTTTTTATTTATCAATAAACATACCGATAATAGATCTGATGCTTCTGATAGAAAATATTATTATAAACTCAAAATATGATATCTAATTTAAAATAGAAAATTTATAGAGGAAAGGACGTGAGGAGTTCAAATTAATCCATCTTTCACAAAATAACTTTGTGCTCATGCAACAAACTTTCTTTGGAGAGGTTCCCGCATTAGTGCCTAACCGTTTCTAGGAGGATTAGTACTGGATTAAAAGCCCGGGGATACCTTGGGCAACCAAAAAATAAGGGACTATTCATATTATAATTACAATAAATGAAACCAAACCGAATGTTAGGTAAAACTTCGAGGACTATCATGTAATTAGCCCATCCGTTTTACATATAGATGCGTATAAATAGATAGATAGATACATACATACGCATCGTACTAACTAAAAATCGCTCCTCCGCACAACCAATACACAACAAACCAACGCCGTTCTCTCTCTCTCTCTCTCTCTCTCTCATCTCTCTGGTTACGGAATGGAGGGGCAGTCACAGCTGATATACAGCCTGGTGGCGCGTGGGACGGTGATCCTGGCGGAGTACACGGAGTTCACCGGCAATTTCACCGGAATCGCCTCCCAATGCCTCCACAAGCTCCCCTCCACCAACAACCGATTCACCTACAATTGCGACGGCCACACCTTCAATTACCTTGTCGAAAATGGCTTTAGTGAGCCCCTGTTTTCCTGTTGTGTTCTACAAATTATTATGTATGCATTGTGATTTTTGATCTTGGAATTGGATACCCTTTTCGATTTTTTCCGAGAAAAGCGAATTTCTAGATATTTGATGAATTGTATAAGGAAAATGATACGTTTACCGAGAATAAAACGCCCACCATGTGGTTAGATAGGATCCTTTGAATTAGTTCTGTATATTAGGAAATGCAGATAATCTAACTACATACATATTTGTAAAGTTGTGTTCATAATTTTCCTTTTATTTTCCATAGTAAAAGTTTCTAGATATGTGATGAATTGTGTAAGGAAAATGATACTTGTACCGAAAATCAAACACCCATGCGGGTAAGTCCTTTGCATTATCTTATTTTTGAGGAAAAGATCGATACACATAATCTAACTGCATTTATGTTTGTAAAGTTTATGTATATAATTTTTCCTTTTTATTTTTTTCTTAGAAACACAATTTCTAGATATTATAGGAGCCTGAGAACAACAATGCACATACCAAAAGTCATGTAATATATTGATTCTGATTTTAAGGAAAAAATTAACACACATGATCTAACTATGTACACGTTTGAACAATTTATGTGCATATATCAATACTCATTGTATGATAGAACGTGGTCGATTTCACTTGTGCAATGTGAGGTAAATGTAGACGTTTCGTATATAAGTAAGCAACACAGTCCGAAATCTATATGCATTTTGACATTCATTTACTTGATGGAAGTTCAGAACTTATAGGATGTGTATCCCTTGCAAATAATAGAGGTACCAATCACCTGATCAAAATGAACAATTCCATAGCTGTATACATAGTCACGTACCATAGCCGTATCAATTTTCTTCCAGGAGATGAAATCATGGAAAGCCTAGCTTGTCTAACACGTGGAATGATAATTTGGTCAATCTTATGATTTCCTCTTCCTGTACATTTTCTATACTTCAACTTCGAGTCTGTAGGATCATTTTGAGTTTGTTTGATGTCTATAATGTGCACATTTTACTGTAAATAATGCTGGGACTCTCGTGTTTGACCTTGCAGCCTATTGTGTTGTCGCGGTTGAGTCAGCAGGCAGACAACTTCCGATTGCTTTTCTAGAGCACGTCAAGGAGGATTTCAACAAGAGATATGGTGGAGGGAAAGCTTCAACTGCTGGTCCCAAGAGCCTCAACAAAGAGTTTGGGTATATTTCCACGGAGAAAATAATTAAATCTCATGTTGGTTTTCTCTTCTATGTTCTCATTTGTAATCTTTATCCGAATTTGGAAATTATTGCATAGGCATAAATTAAAGGAGCATATGAGGTACTGTGTGGGTCATCCAGAGGAGATTAACAAGCTTGCAAAAGTGAAAGCCCAGGTCTCTGAAGTCAAGGGGGTGATGATGGAAAACATCGAGAAGGTGATTGTCCCCTTCAATGAATTCAGCATACAATATTTCCTTTTTTGGAACGGTTGGGGCAATATGACCATTCTTCCAAATACTACAACAGTTTTAATTGCTTCTTTTTTTGTATATACAAGCATGTATTGATTGCATAATCTTACTTGTGTAATGACTTGAAATTTCCTGAATCTATTTAATATGTTATGCTTGATCTCTGGTGCATTTAAGAAGGAAAAACTGCCTATTGTGCAGGTTCTTGACCGTGGAGAGAAGATTGAGCTGCTGGTGGATAAAACCGAGAACCTTCGCTCTCAGGTTAGTGACATTATCTTCAGACAAATCACTATTTTTTTGGTCACTCTGTGATAATGGGTTACTTTGATTCTGCAATTGCCAATAGTGGGAATTGGCGGAACCAATTCAGCAACAGGGAGAAATTGAGTTCATAAAAAATAGAATTGGTACTAATTGATGACTTTATTAGTTAAAGTATTGAATACAAGTGAACGACTTTATTTCCAGAGGTAGACACCCTAACACGGATATAGAATCATGCTGTTTGGAAATGAGGAATCTGAAATCAAAAGATTTGGAGATCCGATATATATTTAGATGGATGGTTAGTTGATGAAGTTGAATACACTCTTATTCAATAGTTCATGAAATTTAATATGTGTAATGAATATGCACATAACCATAGACCATCATTTTACATCACTCTAGACGTGATTACCAAAATCCTTCCATACAACATTCATTTCAAATTACTAAAATACTTCAGGAAACAGTCATGAAATTTTTTTGTCCAGTTTATATTTCTCCTTTTGTTTGCCACCCCACCCGTTCTCTTTACACGGTTTTCTTGCCGCAGTTGATGAACTTGTATGTGATCCTTGTTATTTAGATGTTGACATATAATTGTTTTCCAGGCACAAGATTTCAGACAACAGGGCACTAAGATAAGGAGGAAGATGTGGTTTCAGAATATGAAGATAAAGTTGGTTGTTGCCGCCATCGTCCTTGTGTTGATACTTATCATCGTTCTCTCGGTCTGCCCTGGTTTCAGGTGTACACGATAATTTTCATGTCGTGTCACTTTCTCCATCGATTATCATCCTCGTATCATTTTCCAATCCTCCAATGTGCGTTACTTCCGCTTCCTGCAACCTTATATAGAGGCCTATCTATTGTTTGTTGTTGGCTGTAGATATAGTATATTTTGATTTGCTGGAGTTCTTTTAAACTTGAACTATCGAATTTCTCTTGTCCTTGTAAACGTATCTATGACGCTGTCTTTATATATATGTGGAGATTTGTCGAATGAATGGTATAAAGTATGAATCACTGCCCCTGTTTGGAACATCACAGCACAGCTGCTGATATGGAAACTTATCAGAGCATTTACATCGTCTGAGAACATTTCTCTCATTTGATTTCTCAAATAAGAAATATGGCCCAGAAATGTTTCCTTAGCAATATTTCTATTTCTACAAATCTCAGGAGAATTTTTAATTCAGAAACTTTTTAGTATGAAAATCTACTAGTCACAACTTCTCAATTGAAAAGTAAGCTATCTTCTCACCAAATTATAAAATCCTAGCAAAGATTAGAGTAAAATGTACATTCATATTAGCATACCAATATTTAAGTTTAAATGTTAAGAGAAACTGGTGTGTACGATTTTTAAGAAATCAATTTTTGTTAGAGAAAATAGTTTCTACAAAGTAAACTTATAAATTGAATGAAAAAAGACTGGTGAAATTGATTTTTGCAAGAGAAAATATTTTCTGCAATATAACTTAAGAAATTAAATGAAAAAGACGGTGTCAATGCTCTTGAATGAATGCAGATTATCCAGATTTCAGAAATCAGAAGCAGCAAAATACTTTTTTAAGAACATTATGCTAAACTAGGTTTTAAAATTTAAGAACCAACTAATTTCTTAATAGGAAAACATACCAATTTGCTGTTCAACCAAAAAACTATCCTGCTCAAGAAGCATGCAAAAGGCCACTAAAGAAATGTGAGATTTTGTAAGAGTTGATTAAGTTAAATCTTCTATTTCGTGTAATTTCTTTTAATCAAGTTCATCAGCAGCACCGGAAATAACAAAATGCCAATATCGAAATAAGACTTGATATTATTACCGCTACTCAAATTGGAAATCGAGTCAATCAGCACCTGAAACCTACCATCATGCTATTAATGAAGAAACTGCCAGTACAACATAGTCATCTTACCCGACTTAAATATACATTCACTTGTACCACCTGTTTTGAAAATTTATCTCAAGAGAAGAGTGGTAGACCCTGCTCGCCCGAGGCAAAAGAGATGATATTCCTCTTCAAGGGTGATATATATTGTGCCCCATGGAACGCAGCAGCTCGTAAAACGTTAAGAGGACCAAAGTCAACGGAATATGCCTTTTGAAAACCATCTAATACAGCCATCATTGCGATATTTGCTAGTTTTCTATCTGCATCATATTTCTTCAGAAGAGACACCTGCATGCACAAAAAAGAACACTCAACTGGATGATACAGTGCTGTGGTTCTCGATAAAAGGAGTGCTAGAAACCATTTCCCCAATTCAAAAGACTGGTCCTTGGGTGTGCCACATCAGCAAATGCACAGACTCACCATCGAAATGGCAATGTCGGAATAGTTTTAAACAAATTGTAAGTTATCTAAAAGAAGGTTTGATCAGATACCTAGAGACCCTTCCATCTGTTTGGGCTTGTTTAACAGTTCAAGTACACAAGCCTTTGGCAAGCCTTTTTTATTTCTTCTTCTTATTTTTTTTTTTTTGTAATTTAAAAGGAAAACAAGTACCATAAGTAATAACAAACTTACCTCCCCTATATCAGACCCTACTGCAACACCCTCGGCAATGACTTTTGAAAGAGCATACGCATCTCCGAAACCCAGATTTACCCCCTGGCCCGCCAAGGGATGTACAGTATGTGCGGAATCACCAATAAGAGCTATACGTTTTGATACATACTGATTAGCATGCATCAAAGATAACGGAAACACCTTTCTTTCTGAAGCCAGCTTAACCACTCTAGGTGGAACTTCAAAGGACTCGCTAGCAGATTTGGTGGCATCTGCTCTTAGCCACGAGAAAAGATTCTCACTACCAAATAACTTTGACCCAGGATGAGGGCCATGCCCATGATCTAACGCGTAATTAATAGCATAGACAAAGTCATCCTCGCTCATCAATGCATGGTCCGAGGACTCTCTGGGGTTCATAGTCCAGACAATATTGCTGAACCTATCACCAACGGGCAAAAGTGCAATTGGACCAGCAGGTAGAAATCGTTGCCATGCACAATGGTTTTCTACCTCGTGTTCCACAGTGCATATAACGGCACTTTGTGAATATTTCCATCCGGTTGTTTTGAATCCTGCCAATTCCCTCACACTGGACTTGGACCCATCAGCTCCGACCTGCCACAAGCAAGAGTTTAGTTTTTTTTTTTTAAATTATTCCGTAATATGGGAACCTTGTCCATTGGGCCGTCCATAAATATATAGATGTGTGCCCTAATCTGGTTAACGATACTGGTGCCCAAATCACCACGTCTCATCAGCTTGCTGTTCATTTGTTCACATATGTTGTCCAAAAGGAGTTGCTAAGCTCAAAAAAAGTGACTGAAGCAATAATGCCAAAACCTCTTTTTGTGCACTGTAGTTGGAACTTTGAATTTGGGACTAAAATCGCAAAATTGATATCTATAATACTATTTTTTGTTTTCGTCTTATAACTAAAACCATGTATCATAAAGCCGAATTTACCACCAATTTTGCATGTAGAGTATTGCCATCACTCAGTTCCAGCTCTGCCAAACCTCTGCAAGTGGACTTTGGCATCCCCGAAGATATGCCATCCTCTGGTATAGCTGACAGCCTCGAAGATAAGGTCATTGAGTTCAACCGGGAAGGATATATTGTCTTCTGGAAATCTTTGTGTTGCTGATGACAAAGATACCATCAAAAGGAAATATGATCAGAGTGAGAGGAAAGCCAAACAAGTATACAATAAGATACTAAATTTGACCTGAATACATAAAAGTTCACAAAAAAAGCAAAAAGGAGAAGGCAAACAATTATATATAAGTTCTCAAAAGTCAAGAATATAAATTTCGTGTAGATATATGAAGGTGGGCAGCAACAAATACCTGTATGCATGACAATAGGGACTTCTGAAGCACCTTATTCTCGACGACACACCTGAACAAGAAGCAATGTAGTGTCATTCCTTAGTGACAGTAGAATAATTTCAAATATTCGATATAAGGTATAGTTTTTCATACCCTAAAACATCTTTGTCTGCATCTCTTGCGTTGTATCTTGTGTATCCCAGACCAGTGTAATCCCAAACCTAAAGGACAACCATAAAATGACAGGGGAATGAGCAAGGCATGGCATTAGCAGTTATGCAGTAAAAACTAAGAAACTACGTTAATGTATTCATATTAATGGAAGATGAAATCACTCTGCAGAAACCAACTTCAAAGAGAACCAAAGAAACCAACAATGATGACATAAAAGGGAGGCTAGAACCTGCATCTTGTCAAAATAAGCATGTCGATGCTGTTGAACATATTGCCAAGCTCCAACTTCTGCAAAGAAGTACTGCTGTTACCGAAACAGTGGTATAACCATATATGCATTATTAAGTTTTAAGCAGACAATGGCATAGAAGCATTACTCAAAGAATAAGCAAAAAGTAAAGTGAGAGTCTTCACTATAGTAATCAGATCGGCTAAATTCAACATATTACCATCCTAGCATTGAAAGTTGTAAAAAGCAAAGATCTTGTGGAGTTGAGGAGCTAAACACACAATGAAGAGAAATGAAAAAATGAAGTGGATACCTTGAAAGAAAGAAATAGATGCAGGTGTGATTGTACTGACCCTTGGATCCGGGGGACCGTCGCTTTTGATGCTGTCTTCCCTCCCCAAAGCAGGATTGCCATCAATGATGGCAACCGTTAAATGCTTCGTCAACGGCATGTTTGCTACAATGATAGATACATATCAAATTAGCATACGACTGACTACCAAATGCAAAAAGATCCAACTTCCCTGAACATGTTCACAAAGATTACGAACGTGCATGCACAACAAATATGCAAGTGCGTGGACTAACCTAGGGAACAAGCTAGAGCAACGCCAACCATGCCGCCTCCAACGATTGCTACGTCATATTGAGGAACTGTCTTTGTCGAACTGGGCTTGTCCCCTAACTCCTGTAACATTTTGATTACGTCGTTACTTGAAGAGATGACACCACTGTTTACGAAACAATGAACTAGAGGGGAAAATGAATCGAATAGAAGATGGAAAATTAAATGATAAACACTTGGTAGTCAAGATGGAATAGTAACATAAAGCGAACGGGGACAATCACATGGAATAAAAATGACCTTGTCAGTTTGGGAACTAGATAGTTCTGAAGCTGCAGAATTACAAAAACTTCTCCCCCCATTTCGGCACCTATATACGTGCGAAAAAATTCTTCGAGAAAACAAACTGTACGGAGCAGACATGGTATTTCATCATCATGGAAAATGATATTATGATATAAAATCCAAAGTAACAGTTTTTACTTCCAAAAAACCAACGAGTACAAAGCACATGATCAAACTACTACACTGTTGAATTAATCTCCACCACCCCCGTGTATGTAACAGCCCTGTACACTAAATAAACTTATGCCTCAATTCATACAAGATATATATATTGAAAAAACTCATTGAGATTATTAAAAGCTTGTAACTTGAAAATTATTCGTAGTG
>MKEJ01024588.1:0-10737 GCA_001753735.1 Embelia ribes | reverse complement strand
AAATAGAATTAAAAAAAAAAAAAAGCAAAGGAGAAAAGATAGAATAACTTAGAAACCAAGCACTCTTTCATTGATTCTGCTCGCCACGAGGTTGATTAATTAAATCTACTCCTAGATTTGAGCTTTATCCTTTCTCCCAAGTCTTTAAGGATAAGTATCATTGTCTCTCGTTATCTTTCATGATGTCTCGGGTTCCGTATTTTTATTGCACATGAAAATAGACTTTGATTTCTTGTTCTTTAGCGTGTCTAGCTTCTTTTCTTCTATAGGTTCGATGGCTATTTCATTCATCCTGTAGCTCAATTATGGGGTTGAAGTCGGGATGTTGAGGCCTTTACTTCGGCTTATATTCTTTGCTTTCGGGACGTCAAATTAGGTACGGTAGTCAAATATCCCTACCCTAAACTTAATGACTTCGTTTATATGTGAACATGTTAGATACATCCTATACATGTAATTGAAATCATCATGTTAATTTCATTAAATTTGTGGCTAATCGTAGTTAGTAACATATTTGTGTGCTTAATTTTTTTTTTTTAATTCTTGGTTGTTTCGAACATCACAGCTTTCAGGCTTAGCTTTGATTGTTGCATTCATAGTGGCATAGTATAAACATTCAGGCATTCATGTTATGGGTATTGCATTCATGTCATTATAACATGTTATTTTCATATATCGAGTATCGAGTCATGATGTCGGGTTTTCAGGTTAAATTCGGGACAAAGTTATCGATTTTTTAAAACTATCAAGAAGCAATTGGGGTCATATAGCTCCACTGTGAAAGGCGGAAAGCCAGATCTGGGACATCCATTGTAGCTGCTTGATTCGGGTGCGCCACAATGAAGGCTTTGGCATTCATCAAATTTCGAGGATGAGCAATAGCGTTTTCAAAAACTTCGAGCCGATACTAGTCCTAAGACGCTTTCGAGTTCATCATAGGCAAGTCAGAGTTACATCATATTCAAGCATACACACAAGTTTATCGAGTTTATCATAGTTGAGTCGTAGTTACATCGAGCAGCGAGCATATGACATTCTAGTTTCTTGACATTGTAACATCGAGTACATTCGTGACATTACTTCATCATTGATATTATGATTTCCTTCGTGCTTTATTGGATTACATTATATGATGTTCTTTCATATTTTCATATAATGTAGTCTCTTGTTTATAGTTTGGAAATTGACCAACTTTATACATTTCCATTCTTTTTTTTTCTTTCCTACTATAATTGCTTTGTAGACGCAGAAGCTGGCGCGGAGACTCAATAAAATTCCATGAAAGTGTATATAGTTAGGCGTATTATCATGTAGTACTTAATTGTATTTATTTTGGTTGGCGAACTCTGATGTATATGTAGTCGGGCGAAGGCATTTGTATGATCTCGACTTGTACGCAGGCCGAGAACATACATATACATTCTAGTATTACTTATGCCCTTTTATTTGGCCTTTCATCATTATTGTATTATTATATAAATAGTGTTGTTTACTTATTGTGGATCATATATGTATATTTTTCTGGAAATGGCGCTAGCCATTCTACTTTCTTTGTAGTCTAGTTTACTTTTTTTTATAATGTTGTGGATTATTATAGTTGTACGTAGAACCGTTCTGCATTGGCAGTCTAGATGGGGCGAGATTCGTTATGATGTTTCATTTCGTTTCATTTTCTTTTTTTCTGTTACTATGGGCTCTTATTGTCCTATTTTACTTATGTTTTCATTAGTTATAGCTCACGTTCTCCGGGGTTTTGGACTTTTGGGCGTGGCATAAAGGCTTCCTGTTGAATTACAAAACTTTGGCACATTGAGGACTCACCTTTATGGATGCACATATTGCTTCACGACTAACGAGAACTACCCCATCGATCAATTCATTGCATATGCGAAAATTCTCTTCACCAACCACTTTAACAGCTACACCATCTGCAAAACCTCCCACTTGATCCAACATGACCCTTTGACCATGATATAATGACAATGCCATTGCATTTGCATCCGAAGGTTCCACCCCAATAACTTTTACCTGTGTAAAGACATAGGTAAAATATTGATTATCTATTTTATTGTTTAATAGAATTAACATGGCAATTCATATGTCTATAACACTGTCATTTTAACCTTTTTTATTGGATTTGCCTTCTAAAGTTTGTTTTCATTCAATAAGACGTATCTGTGTATTGTAAATAATTTCTTTTATTCGTATGGTGAAAGTACTATCTTTTGGATCATTTCAAGTTTTTTATTCAAGGGGAGAAAAAGATATCATAGACTTCTACAATTCACAATTTTAGAGTGTTAGGATATATAATGAAAGAAAACTATGCAAACAAGCTTGACTAAACTGTAGACTAATAGGAATTTCAAAACCAAAAAACAATGGACATTCTTAGAAGCTACAAACGAGTACCTCTGGACAGACTCTTTTTACATATGCAGCAATACCGGCTATTAGCCCGCCACCACCAACCGGCACAAAAATCGCATGCAGTGGCTTTTGAATTTGCCTCACGATTTCCATCCCAACAGTCCCTTGACCCATGATAACATCTGAATGATCAAAAGGAGGTATGAATGTTCGACCTTCTTCTTCACCATGTTTCTTCGCATATGCTTGTGCTTCATCGTATGAGTCTCCCAGACGAACAACAGTTGCCCCCAATCTTTCAACTGCTCTCCACTGAACAATCATAACATGTGAAACAAAAATTATTAAACATAATAACTTCAAAGAAATAAAATATTGTACATATGAATGAAAAAAAATAAAAGTTTACCTTGATTTCTGGTGTGGTGACGGGCATAACTATGATAGCATCACAACCAAGCTTGTTGGCCGATAATGCAACACCTTGTGCATGGTTACCTGCGGATGAACATATAACCCCACTTTCTAGTTGTTCTCTTGGAAGCTTAGCCATCATGTTGTAAGCTCCTCGAAGCTTGAATGAGAAAACCTATGAATGATTTGTTGTTTCACATTGTGTCACTTTACATAAACAATAGAAGCGAAGTCATTTTAAGAAATCAAGAATGAGAAATAAAATGCTCACAAGCCAAGAAAAACACATCAAACCTATATGAACTACCCAGAATAGAGACAAAAAGAAAATGGTTCTGCCCAAAATTCTAGAAGGTAATATGATTATCAATATAGCATCTACACTTGAAGTCAAAACCGAGGCCAGAGAAGATACAAGTTAAACGAATTAGGAGTGCATAGAAGTCCTTACGCAAGATATGAAAATCCATAATTCAAAACACAACCATTAACAAAATACTGATAGAACATTCACGAGAACAAAAAAAAAAGTCCAAGAAAGTGAGTTAAACTCTAAATTTTACAGTCCAAACAGAAAAAACTTGATTGCGCAACCACACAAGAAGTTCAAAACTTTTGATTTGTTTTATGAATATTCGAAATGCTTTTCCGATTTATTATAAACCAAGGTACAAGTACAATGCATATTAACTTTTGTAGCACAAAAAGTTTAGATTTAATGCAGAAATGTGTCGGTAATGGGAAAAATACAAATACACCACATATCAAAACCACAGCAAGATATTTTTCATTGATGGACTAAATCATGAAAAAAAAACATACAAATTCGCATTGGAAATACACTATTTCACAACGTCAAACGTCAAATTAAACAAAATCAAGGGAGGGAACTTTTGAAACAGAGAAACCCCAATAAATTTCAAACATGAACACACTATATAAACGTTTATATGGGATCAGTAAGCGCACACACACTAAGTACCTCTAGATGACTTTAATCTTAGATTCTAGGGAATAAACACACGGTTGTATTCAAATTTCAAACACCATTTAATCTGTTCTATTTTTAAGTTTAGGTGGCCTAATGTTAGCATTCACCATATATAAGACTGTAATTTAGATTTTGAGGATAGTGATTAAAATTTATGAGTTGAAACAGGAAAACTGGTTGGAAACCCTCTTACTTTAACAACAGGCTGCAAATCATCTCACTTGAGCTAAATTCTCCTCCCCCCAGATGCAAACCCTCTAAATTTATGACTTATGAGTAGGAATAAATTTCAAAGGTGTATCGGCCACCATCATTGCTATATCAGTCATTTTGCTGCCGTATCTACTGTTACGGGCTGCAATTGTCAACTTTAATTTTCGCAACCGTTATACAATATCTACTACACCATGAAACCGCAACATTGCAAGTGAGGATCTAATTGCGACAACGTTTATTCAATCTCATACGCTTATTACTAAACGAACCTAAAGGGGAAGGAGAGAAGCCCAATATAAGTAACATATTAATCAATTAATTCCTGATGCGAGATATAAGTTTAACAAATTTGGCAAGTTTTCTCCTCTGGCTTTTGAAAATTAAGGCAATGGGCAGCCAACTTTAATCTAACTTCAAGGAGATACGTGTGTCAAAGCATTGGCAAAAAGGAGATAGATGACGGTAAAATCGTCTGAAGAATTCTGTGCAGTTATCTTTCAAATGTTTATTAAGTGTGTTCCTCTACCAAGGAACTGTATAGTCATAAACGATGCTATCTGCAGTTGATCATATACTACCATACGAGTGTCCAAAGAATTCTCTGTATTTAAAAACAGCGAGACGGTTTCTTATTAAGCAATGAATCTATATCATGCTCAAATTCAATACTTTATACCCTAGTAATTTAGTTAAGCTAGAAACATGTGTAAAGGCTGTGATTGTCATCAGAAACTTACTAACATAAGTGATAAATATCAAGAAATGAATCAAACTTTAATCTGACGTGAAAGAGATACGTGTATTGAAACGGGATTCAAAAGTGGAGAAATCGTCTAAAGACTTTTGTAATGCTACGGTAATATCTAATTTGAAAACCTACATAAAAACGGGACGTGTCAATTGGACAATAACAGAAATCATGGGTCCCTCATGCCTTTTCATTAACAAAGGTGTAGCTGTCCTACTTTTTGTAAGAATATTTATAATTCTTCTTACCAAAGAAGGACAGGCACTAAGAGCATTTGTTGAAATGTGTCGGAAATTCTTTATTCATTTTCAATGTACTAATATGAGTATGCGTTGCACTTTATATTAGTAATGTGTTATTTAGTTATGCATATGTGTGTGTATTGTTGAATAGTGCGTAGTATGCATGGGATATTGTACGTAGTTGTGTAAGGTGGGACAATGTCGAGAAGTGTGGGAATGCATTGTTTGGATAGGAATTGTCGGTAGACGTTTAAAGTTTCGTAAATTGAGCTTCGGGCACTCAAATGTCATTCCGAAAGTTGTGAGATACTTCTATTAGTGTTTAATAATGATTATGAGTGTTTTTAGAAGTCTTAAACCCATTATGGTCTGGGGTGGAAATCGACGACCTGCAATCACCAATCGATCCATAGGCCGTTACAAATGGATCCGTGTTGCTTTTACAACATACAAGTGGCTTGGCCCTACTACTTTTTCCTCATGCTTTTCTTCTTCTTCCCAAAAATTAGAGAGAGAGGGGGGTGTGTGACTCTATTTCTTCATTTTTTCAGCTCAATATCATCAAATCTCGGGGCTCGTTTACAAAGAAAAAGTGAAGAATCTCAATCCTTGTTGCGAGGCAAACAATTTGATGCAAGTCTCATGTCTTATTTCATTCATTTACATTTTCTCATCTTCCGTGCATTATCGTACATGAAAATAAACTTGACATTCTTGATCCTTATCATATGTGGATCATTTTCATCTATAGGAGTGTTGTCATTTTAGTTCATCTTCTAAATTGAATCGAGGGACGAGTTGGAATCCAATTGGGGGTTTTTTTGGCTTGTCATTGTGGAGCTTTGATTGTTAGCGTATGAGGTACAGTAATCGAATAACTCTAATATAAATTTGATGACTTCAATTATACGTTGTTTTGAGACATGTGTAATATGTATATGTGTTGATGAGTTGTAGTTGTTTGAATAGAATAATATTTTTATTTGATTCATTATATTCATGTTATTTAGAAATAATTAAGATATTAAAATAGATGAGATTCATATTAATTGAGCAACTCATATCATGACATTGCGCGGCATAACATTCATGATTTGAAAAAGTGTGCTTTTTCGAGGAAAATGTGTTGTTTGGAAAAGCGGGGGATTCAATTTGAAAAGAACTCTTTATTGCATTTATGTATTGTAGGATGATCGCATTTAAGTGTTGCGGGATGATCACATTTGTCGTGTAGTTGAGTCTTTTCATTTCTTTTCAGGACTCAAAGTGTCAAATTTTATAAAATGTGGAAAAATAAAAAGTTATACAACTTTATCGTGAAAGTCGGGAAACCATGTCTGAGATTGTACCATTGGTCGCTTTGCCATATGGGTGGTCGATCAATGAAGGCTTGGTAGTGTTTTTATGTGGTAGACAGATCATAACAATTTGAGAAAGTGTAGCAATACATGTCCCAACTTTATGTGAGTAGTGAGAGTTGGTGGTTATGTGTGTTGCATTCACGAGCATCATTACATTTATGTTCATGACATTGTTATTTATATATATTTGCATTCACGATATCATATAGCGTAGTCTCTTCTTTATCGTAAAGTTGTTGTCCCAAGATTTTAAAATTAAAATTAAATTATTTTTTATGATTACAAAAATATGAAAAATATATATTTTTTTATCTAAATTATTATCAAGTGTGAAAGGGATCCAAATACAACTCGCAGGAATTAATTGGACAAATTTTGTGTCTATCCTATAGTATGTCCGATAGGTGGACCTGGTAGACAACTTGGTGGACAAACATGTCCAGGGTTAGCTTTTGAGCCAAAAAACTTGAAGAATTCTAAGTCATTTTCCTTGTGTCCGATGGGTGCCCGCCGTCAGACAGCCTCCAAACAATCGACTTAAGGTCGTCGGATAGGGACAATGTCTAGACCCCACACCTTTTTGACTATATATCACTTCATTGAGAGTAAAAACAGTCATTTATCTTCCTTTTTGACCGAAAATTATAAAGAGAGAGAGAGAGTTATGGTGATTTTAAGCTTCATTCGATTCTTCCTACAATCCATCTATTTTCATTGATCATCCAGGCTTAAAAAATAAGATATTCATAATCTCTATTGCGAGGCCTATGTTTTAACGTAATTTTTGTCATTTCTTTTCTCATTTATATTTTTCTGGTTTTCGTGCCTTTTGGTTCATCAAAATAAATTTATACATTCTCTTCCTTATATTTTATAAACAATCTTTGTGTATAAATTTGAATTAATTTGAGATGCGTAGCTAGATTGTTTAGTAGGGCAAAGCTGGTGTAATTTTCAGCCTGATTCATCTCTGTTCGTTATTTATCCGAGCTCAAGATTTATATTTTCCGAATCACTATCGCGAGAGTTTTGTGTTGATATAAGTCCTGTCAACTTTGTTCCTTGTTACTATTTTCTCATTTTGCGTGTCGTTCGGATCCATTGAAACAAATTTATGAAATTTATTTTTTATGCCTCGCAAATGATTTTTGTGTATAGGATCATTGTGATTCAAGGGGCATAGATAGATCGTATCAATGGAGCAAAGAAGGGGAACTTTCCGGAAATAAGTAGTGGATTTTTGGAAGCTATTCAGTGCTCTCATAAGGTACAAACAAATTAAAAATAACAATATAACTTGAGCTTATGTGCGTATATTGACGTATTTGACATGCTTTGTGAATTTGTGGTTGAGTTTCAGAAATGTGATGTTGTTTTCATTGTATGTTAATTGTTTTCAAGCAAATGAGTAACATACATATTTGTGGAGATTTCTAGCACATTAGTTTTTTTTTATGATGTTCGTGGCATAGTATTCTAGGCGTAGTGTTTTCATTGGCAATCGAAGTATATTGGTTGTTGTAGATATTTGAAGTATATTAGTCGGGTTGAAAATTCGTGGTGTATTTAATTTCGTAGATCTTCGTACTGTAATTGTATATATAAATTCTTGAGATATGATCATTCTAGTAAATATTCGAGACATGTTAATTTTAGTAGCATAAATACTCTTGACTAATTTATTCTAATTGATATTCTTGATATATTTATCCGAATGATATTTGTAGCCTACGGGTATGAGATGGATAGTCATAGCATATCTACTTTCATGTGTGTGTGTGTATGCGTATTCGTGACATCTGAACTCTAATAGATACTCATAGTGTATATATTTTTCAGACATTCGAGATATCTGTATAATCGAGGCATATTTGCATTTGAGATATGTTTATAGTAGAGGTGTTTGGGTCAAAGCGTAGTTTGTGTTTAAGGTGTAGTTGTTTTTCGTGTCATACTTAGTAGGGATACAAGTTATATTTATTATCGTGATTTATAGTTTTTGGTTTTAGTGGTTCGTGGTATAACACTTGTGGTATATAAATATTGTTTATATGCGTAACACGTAAACTTTTTGAGTAAATCAAGGCAGATTTATTTGAATTGACATTCGTGGATATTTTGTGGTATGTATAGCACGTAAACTTTTTGAGTAAATCAAGGCAGATTTATATTACTATTTTATGGCCTAAGCTTATGTTACTATTTTGTGGTATAAAAGTAGTGTTCCAAAGCATGAAAATATAATTCGTGGATGTGGATATGCGAGATATATAATTTATGGGTACGGATATGTGAGGCTTTGTTGAAATTCGAGATAATATTGTGGCTTAAAAGGTATTAATTTTAATATGGATTTGAGTCTTTAGTATTTTTCTTTTTAGGACCAAGTATTGACTTTTACCAAAAATTGCGGCATTTTTATGAATGACCTGATAGCTCCAAGTCGGGCCTATGAATCGAGGTGCCTCCGAGGGAAGGCCGTCATAGGGTCGGATATGCGGGTAGTGCGTTTTAAAATTTTCGTAGAGATACTTGTCCCAACTTTCATCTTGAGTCGTGGTCGTGGTGCATAGTCATAGTGCGTAGTCATGGATTTGTAATTGTGATGCATAATCGTCATTCGTAGTTCGTATGCCATCGCGATTTTTTATTCAAGATTTGTAATTCAAGTATCATTGTGCATTTGTAGTTCATTTTTGGCATTCGTCGACTTTTTACTTCCCCTCATGTTGAAAACATGTATTAATTTATAATTTGTTGTTAAATGTTGAATCAAGGCATATACTACTTTACCTTATTGTCTTAACATTTAGTAGATTTGTAGTTTCTTGTTGATCTTTATGCTTACTTTTATAAGTTCAACCATGTATCACTTTTATAGTTAAAGCATATACTATTATTCTAATTGAAACATGTATCATTTGGAGATTTTCAAGATCGTTATTGTCGATATTCATTAATATGTACATACATATTAAGTACCGTATAGTCTCGTATTTATCATGTTCGTTGATAGTCTAACCCATAATCGTTCCCTATATTTTCTTGCTTAAGTTATTTTATAGGTGCAGAGATGGCTCTGGAGATGCCTGACAGCTGTGGATAGATATTTGTGGGGCATGTTTTGTAATATCAAGTTTGTATATGAGGTATTAATTTATATTTGTATTTTTATCATCCTTTTTAGACAAGTATTTACTTAATTTGTATAAGTAAACTTAGAAGTTTACTTTCTATTAAATGTTATATATAAATGTAAATGTTATGTTGGATTGTTGTAGTTATTATATTAATGAAAATGCGAAGTTAAAGATGTATTGTTGTAGTTTGGTTTGGGATTGTGGAAGTTGTGGTAGTTGTCGCATAGCATTTCGTTTTTCTTTTCTTATTTTCTTCCTCTATTTTTTTTTTTCACTTTCCCGAATTTGGTGGAAAATTGGGGCGTGACAATTTATGCCCAATATAGCCAGGTCAATGTTGTAATATACGTTCATTTTCATTATCGGTGTATCCGCCATATACGCACTAATATCTACTGTATGGGGATCTATTTTAATGATGAGATCAAACAAGCGTGACATACAAACAATAAGTTTACATACTTATATAGGAACACAATGGAAAAATTATGTTCAGATCCTGCTAATAGCATGTACGTATACTTGGAGTTATACCTACGAGAATTATTTTCTGAATCTTGTTAAATCCAAATCTGAATTGATTATATTTGGAAGAACCATTGCAACTCGGATCTTCTACTGTATTACTTGTAACACCTTGCTCGGGATGAGAGGATAGGCTCTCAATATACCTAGCTAAAAAAACACGCTTTTTTTTCTTTGCCAAAAAAATCTGATTTCGTGTGTTTTTATTTTCTATCATAGTAAGTGTATATATAAGCTACAGTAGGGACTTGATGGTAAATAGCTGAAGAGTTATCCTATACAGATTCAAACTTATCTTATCTTATCAACCGAGATAGTTCTTACCTATCTAAATCGTAATCCAATCCACTATAAGATTGCGACTGAATTCTCTCTTCACATATCCAAATTAATTATGTTCCATGCTTAATATTATTTAATTTTCTCCCCATTTTCTCCCCACGTAAAGATTACAAATACCCATCTTATTAAATAATATATTGACATATTATTTAATAAGCATGTTACTTCCTTAAACTTGTCTACTTAACTTATTTGACATGTCGAATTACAAAATCTATCTATAGGATTTGACATGGCCAAAACTTATAAGCTTCTTAAGGGTATTTTCATTCCCTAATCTGTGACGTTGATTCCATCAATCATTAATAAATATTATATAAATAATATTATCATCTAACTCACTAAATTTTTTGACTAATTAAGAATCACTTTTTGTGAATCAAAACGA
>MKEJ01024587.1:0-14934 GCA_001753735.1 Embelia ribes | reverse complement strand
GCAAGCTTCATTACCATTCGAAAACTCCATCGGCCGAGCTGCTACTAGTAGGCTTATCCACTATTGGAATTTCGTTGAGGAGACCGCTTTTCTTGATCGATATCTTCCTCCGAGTTGTTTTTGGGTGGGATGGTATAATTGATATTTGCTACTAGTGGCAATGGAGTTCTTGGTAATTAGAAGGGGGAAAGAGGACATAACCCAACTCTTTACGATACGAGCTGAAGGGCAGCCCACCACCTGTGTTTGCGTGAGCAATAGAACAAGATAGAAATAAGATATAATAAGTGGGTAGGACAACCAAGGGTAATTCAACAGCTTTATGGGATAATAGGTATACTTTATCTCGTAGGCAAGCTTTTGGCCATGAGTTTAAGTTCTCCTACTAATCCCAACCCTGCGTGGCAACCCTTCCTCTCTTAGCTTGCCAAGCATGAGCAGTGCCAAGCATTGCGAATTGAAAAAAATTTGGTCGTCCACCCAAGTCAAAACATCCATGTTCTCGAGTAGGATCCGGTGACTTTGCCAATAGGGACATTGTCTATATAATTGAATTTTTATTCACCGTCGGTATATGGATTGATATATAAGTGGTTGTATTATAGATGCATGATGCATAATCATTATGCATGCGTGGTTCACTAAATAATTACTAATTATACTCACGTGTCATGCATCTACACACTATAATGCACGTGTAATAATTCACACACTTGCGGCTAATAGATATTTAATAGGATTAGCCCATGAAAATACAATGAGGTTTCCTACTCCTACTTTCTTTTGAGGCGTATTTGAAAGTGCAGGTGGTCGGGTATCAGCAAAAATTCCAATGCTTAAAAAAGCATATTGTTTACGGAAAATATATTGAAATTAAGCAGTCAGTTTGGAGAAAGAAAATGACCAATCCTTTTCTAAGTATTATACTTTCGCTCGATATTTAAACTATTTGTATTATAGAATTAGTACAAGAAATATCCCTTGCTTTTCTAATGGAATCTTGTCATCTCCAATTGGTCCAAGCATTGCACGTTCATTCAACATAAATAGTAACTAGAGCTTGGCTCCTTGATTAAGCGAGGAATTAAAAATTAGAAAAACGGAATATCATAAAAATTATTAACAGAGCCTTAGCCTTGATCGTGTTAGGAGTTAAAACCACATATAAAAGTATTTTATATTTTTAAAAAAAAATTGAATATGTCCTCTCCGTATGAATAGCCATGCATTACATGAAAGCAACAATCATAAATGAGAAAGAAGCAGCGTAATCGAACAAAATTCAAAACCGAAAATAATAGTTTTAAAACATTTTATACATACTTTTTTTTGGAAGTAACATTTTATACATACTTGCATTACGTGGAGAGATAGTAATTTTTTATTTTAATATTAATTTTTTTTTATGTGTTAGTGTTCTTTTTCTTATGTATTGGCAAATGTATAATAATATACAAAAAAAATTCTTACATACAAATATATATAAAATTTAAAAGGACAAAGATGCTCATATGGTCACTCTTGTAGTGTCACCATCAAATATCATTCGATCAAATCTTGATGGAGATTGATTACTACATTTGCATTTTCTTTCCTATATGCTCGCCATTAAAACAAATAAGAAACTACATTTGAATGACGGATATATGTTTCTTCCACTAAATTAATTATCATTTTCATCTTATTTAATTCTCATCCAGATTTCCCTTAATAGCATGATAATTTCATGTTCTAGGTGACCAAATATCATAGTTGTCATAAAATACTTAGAATTGAGAAATCATCCCACAGAAAAATCATTTTGATACGAAAAATTTTCGCTTCTGAAAGTCATGCTGAAACTCTCTTAAGAAACTTCATTACAAGAAACTAGCAACTAAGAAATAAATCACGTTCATTCACTTCTCCTGTAATATTAGTACAATGTTATTAATCCTACTTATTTAACATATACTACTAATTTTGCAATTACATATTTATTTAATATTTTTCAATAATTTTTAGGTAGATTCATGAAAAATTTTAAGGATAATTTGTAATATTGCAACTTCCCTTTTCTCCTATATTATTGATAGCATACTTTTCTTTTCTTCCATGCCACTAGTTTTCAGATCTTCTCATTTTTTGTAAAATATATATGTAAATTTTGAAAAATTTTGAATAATTTTGCTACACGCAATTCCCCTCTCCGAAAAAAAAAAAAAACCAAAAAAACCTCCACCCTGCTATAAATTCCTGTTCCACATACACGTCTTCTATTTTAAAATCGGTTATTATGGTAAACATGATAACGATTGTGTCTATTTGTTGCATGGGCAAATTAGTAAATTGATCAAACAAAAGATGTGGAGTTTCTGAGATTTAATTGACATGACCACTAGGTCCACTGTAATAGTTATCCAAAATAACCCTACCACTATTTGTCCTCATTTGCAATTTAGCCACATTTCTTTTCCTTTCCACTACAACCACAACCCACATGATCCCACTTAGGGTGAATTACACTAACTGCCCCCATAGTTTGGAAAAAAAAATCTATTTGGTCCTCATAGTGTCAAGTAAAACACTCGGTCCGTGGATTCTGTAAAAATGTGATAGATTGGGTTTATTTTATACTAATAGTATTTTAAGAACCAAATTATAATGCATGTCCAATAGCTTTTACACTGGACTGAATGTTCGGATGAGAGACGTATCGGGTTCGAGAGAACAGATAGGCGTGCTGCCGTAGAACCAATCAACTTCCTTTGACCATAGAGATGAACCCAACAAAATCGAATATGGGTAAGTCGATTTTAGTTTCATCATTTGGATGTCATTCCGTCCATAATAGGACTAAATCTGTCACTTGGTCAAAATTTTGAGACTTTTAGGAAATTAGAATTTTTATTGATACTTTAATAACCTTTGCTTTAGTTAAACCTCCCAGGTATGTTCAAATCTTATATCACTCTTCCACTCCTCTCTCTCTCTCTCTCTCTCTCTCTCTCAATGGCAGACTACTGTATAATTTCTATACTCGGAGCAATGGACCGTTTATGGTTTCACCAAATCATTCTTTCTTCAGAACCCACTGCTACTACTACGCTTATGTTGTCTAACAACCTTAAAATACCCGAAGAATCCATCACACCAGTGAGCACTTATCCAACGTGTGATGCTTTACCAGAGGACACCTCACCTGCCAAATCAGAGGTAACAATTCTATAAAAATACATATTCACTAAAAATAAGATGATTTTGAGTAAAAAATTTATGATTAACTTTATCTCGTATTCACGTTTACGTACTAAATATGTTACGGTTGACCTTTATCGGAACTAAAAGTTGGTTTAGCAAGTGCGGCTTTAGGCATTTTTTGAAAAAACTTTGCAAGCCATTTTTATATGTTACTTAATTGAATACATGTATATCTGAAACTAGTAAAGCTCCAACTTAAATTAAGAGCACCTACTGAAATCTATGTTAACTTATTGTGGTTCATAAAAAATCAAGGTTTTACATACAGGTGGTCACTGCTGTAACGGTAATAGTAGTTGTGTAACGGCTGAAGCATAACGATTGCGGAAAATGGAACTGCAATTTTTTTTCAACTTTGCTCGACTTATCTAAACTTCAATATTACACATTATTTATTCTACATAATTATATTTTTAATAGCTTCATATAATTCTTATGATTCATGTTAAAATTTCTTAATAATTTACAAAAAAATATGTATTTTTTAATACTTTATTTTTTTTATTTTAATATTTTATATATATTGAAGTTATTAAAGATAAAAGATTATATTTCATAAAATATAAACTTACTTAAAATATATAACAATTGTTTACATCAAATAAAAAATTAATAATCACATCATACATACATTTTAGGCCCTTTTATTCTACATTCAAAATGAATAGCATAAATGATCATAAATTTCTTATTTGCTTCTCACGTTTTAGACATATTTAAATTATTTGATACCTAGTTCCCCTCACGAGATTACTCATTCTGGCCACTATTTCTTTTTGTCTTTTTATGAATTATTTGATGAATCATTTTCATATTGTTATGATAAATTTTTGCTGTCTAATTCTCAATATATCATTATTTTTATTTTATTTTATTTATTTTTTCTAATGGTCATAATGCCCGATATGGTCTGTAACGGTCGATATAGTAGACGTAACATCCGTTACGATTGTGAATTTCATTCTCGCCTCCGTAATGGTTTCGGCGACTCTCAAAAACGATGCGTAACGATGGTATGTAACATTAACGTTCAATATTTAAAATCCTGATAAAAATGAACATTAACTTTCTTTGATACAAGGCTCTAAGCAATTTTAATAATCAACTTTGAATTTTTACCTTCAACAAAATTCATGTTGACAAAATGACAAATCAAAGTTAGGATAGTTGTTTAATTTAAGTTTTATTTATTGGAGAAGTGCAAATCCCAATCACAATGGTTTGCTTGTGGTCACTGCAAAGGGATCCCAATATCAGGGTTAGCCGTGCAAAGTAATCCCAATATCAGGGTTAGCCGTTCCTAATGCAGCTTTTCGTGACTGAATTTAGCATTACCCTTTAAACTGACGTTTTCAATGCTCTTTATAAGGATGACTTCAATCAAGATGACAGCGGTAAGGAAGGTCAGAAAAAAGAAATCATGAGATCAAACTCGTCTTCATCGTCGGATCAAACCCGCCCGAAGACTATAATGAGACTACAAAAGACCATGAGCTGCAAGACCTTGGCAGAGCTAGAGCTTGAAGAGGTCAAAGGGTTCATGGACTTGGGCTTCAAATTTACCAAAGAGAATCTCAGCCCAATAACAATGAGCGTCGTCCCGGGCCTGCAAAGAATAGGCCGGCCCAGAAAAGATAGAGCCCAGGATGAGGCCCAATTAGATGATGATGAGATTTATGAAGAAGATGATGATGATTTAGAAGACAATGATAGGGAAATAATGAGGCCATATTTATCAGAGGCATGGGTCGTAAAAAAACCCGACTCGCCTTTGTTGAATTTGAAGCTACCGAGAGCATACGGAACTGCAGATATGAAGAAGCATCTCAAGTACTGGGCGAGGACCGTGGCTTCCGTTATTCGACAAGAGTCTTGAAACTCTATCAGATTGATGTGGCGCTATGGATTTACTAATAGTTTTTCATGAGTGACGTTGAAGGAACTTGAAAAAGATTATATTTTTTCAACCTACAACGATGTGTGTAGTGAGCTATTTCAATAAGGTAACGAGTCACATAGACGAAGTCCGTGGACTCCTTAGTATGTAATTATGTTGCAATATTTTGAAATTTGCAATAAAAATTGCCAATGGATTGTAACCGAGGGGAGCTTTGGATATCACTACATTTCCAAATTCGAGTATGCATGCTAAGGTAAAAAGAGGGCCTCTTGAATATCATCACTTTTATTTAATTGATGGTTACAAGCTTAAACAAAAAGTACAAAGGTGGGATATATCGGCTCTCTAACGTCAAGCTAAAATTCAAAGTTTCTTGAATCATGATATATAGTACTCAAGGATTTTGGGAAATATATTTTGTTCATACCTACAAATTTAATGTATATCAGTATATCACTATCCTGATGAAGTGCAAAGTTTTAGAAGATTATGGGGGCCTAAAGCGGTGGTCGTCTTAGCGTCCTCACCGAGGTCATGTGCCAAGAGTGTTCCTCGCTGCTCGAGTTTGGCACACCCTCCCTCCACGAGCCTAGCTCGTGAGTAGGCCATTTACCTTTCTACCCTTGCTTATTCTTTTCTCTACATCAACCAGTCCCTTGACTTGAATGCTGAATAGGTTAATGGAAAATTTGAACATTTAAGCAGAATTATCCCCTAACTTGTACAGGGAAAAAAAAAAAATTTCTTGGCTCAAAAACTCAACATGATATCTTATATTTTAGTATAAAAGTTTCTTATATTTAGTCTTACTCCTATAGTTAAAATTAATACGATAAATTGTCAAAATTAATTTAATAGTATTAGTTAAAAAAATATTATATCACAAAATAAATTATCAAAACTAACTTATTCTTTTTTGTAAAACATTAATTTTAACTATTTATTAAATTAGTTTTGATAATTTATTTTTTGATATGACATCTTTTAGTATTTTGTCCCTTTATTTTCAGTGATTTATAAATTTGTACAAGATCGATTGGTAGGATTTATATTAAGATAATATTTATTTAGGTTAATTTTAGGTATGTGAAAATCGAAATATTTTTAAAAAATTAATATTGATTTACATAATATTTTAAAAATTTATGGAGAATCTTAAATTAGTAGAAATTAATTTATAAAAATATTTCTTTACTAAGAGTATAATTTTAGTAATTTATATTATGCTAAGTTATTTTATATTTTTGCGAAGATATATATGAATATTTTGGGACTGTGATTGATCTTATATGAAATTTAACTTTAATAATTTATGTTTTAGTGAGTTGGTTTATATTTGTATAGTTTTAATAATTTCTATTATGGTAAATTGATACATATGTATATAATTTTATTAATTTTTATTATAGTAAGTTTTATTATTTTAAATCTTAATTTTATGGGATTCATAATTTTAATAATTTCTAATATAGTAAGTCTTATTGTTTTGAATCCTAATGATTTGAAACTTTACGATTAGAGTGAAAGTAGCTGGGAGAAACCATTTTTATATGCATAAAAAGATAAAAGAAGATATGGATGATCAGGTTCTCTTGAATAAAAATGTATAACGATGCTTTATTTTGGTTGAATTTAACAGATTTCAAATTATTAGAATTAACTACTTTTGGAATATTAGATTGCTTTGTTGAGTGAGCATTTGGGCTCATCTAATGTTTTCTTATTTTGCATAGATGCTGCGGTTGAAGTTGAAGGACACTTGAGGTGAAATTAGTTCTTAAAGGCGATCACATGAATAATTTATCTTGGCCCGCAAAAAAATAAGCTTGATATTCAACTCCACTACCTATCTTGCTTGATTGCTGTAACAATTTATGTATTTCTTGTTTTGTTCCATGAGATAATAAAATCATTACCATTCTCAAACTGTGGCGAAAGCTTTTTGGTTTTGTTGGATTTCTAGATTTTGGTTGTTCGAAAATATATAAAAAAGGCGGGTATGGATATAAATTATTACTAAAAACTTAGCCTTTTATAATATTGGAATCTTCGGGTACAATACAACCCTACTTAACTTAAATTATCAATGGTTGTCACAGAACATTTTGTTCATCTTGAATAGGTAATGCGTACATCAATTATTACGGCTCCTACACAACCACAACAATGTTGATAGCAGTATCACAACTCAAGATGTACATATAAGATTTATTTGAATAGCCACCACCGAATTAATATAAAACCTTATAAGGCACGACACAGCTCGCCATGCGCACGTGTGTGTGGGGGCTGCGAAAGTGAGACTGCGAATGATGTGTGTATCCGATGTGGATGTACATATTGTATTGCGAACGCATATCGAGAACTGGTTCTAATGAACCTGCTTGGCCAGTTCTGGCAACTAGTGGCGGTGGCTAGTGGTGGTCAATGGGCTCGGTTCACAGTTGAAGGGATAACCATTTTGGTTTTCTATTTTTGCGCAAAAAATGGAAAGTTTGCTCCAAAACTAATTTTTCTGCCAATTGTTTTTCATGCCAAAACACGAAGGATTCATCTTTCCATTAATTGCAGTATAACCCCAATAGTTGCAACCCTTGAATGATAATTGTGATATTTCGGAACAGTCACTTGACATCTATAAATAGATGGCAGTGCAGGTCATTTTTCTTCATCTCAAGCACTTTGAATTAGAGCACACAAACACTTCACCTTTTTTAATCACGTTTTTGTTTAACTTTTGAACTAATATTACGCTATGGGCCTTACAGTTAGTATCCTCATGGTCTTAGAATAGGTACCTCTCATGTCAATTTCTTCCACAACAATAATTTGAATTAGTAGCAAACTTTGCCACTTTTATACGAAGAGTGTCCGTGGACATTAAAAGATAAATTGCTTGATATAGTGATGAGCCACTTGCATTTTAACACCAAGACTTTAACATTTCATATCGAATTGTAAAGTGGCTTGTAAAAAAAAATGGGTTTCATTTAGATAAAATGGGAACCTATCTTTCATTCAGGAATGTAAGTTATACTAATACGGACACCGGGAAAATGAAGAGTCAACATGATGATGAACGGCACGCTCCTAACACTTTTGATCTGGTGAAAGTTCATAATATTAAAGTTTGAGTAAAAAATAGCAACCGAAACGAATTTTCAAAATGGGATAGGATATGGGTAGAGATTGATTCGCACC
The DNA here is from genome assembly GCA_001753735.1 of Embelia ribes. Taxonomy (NCBI): domain Eukaryota; kingdom Viridiplantae; phylum Streptophyta; class Magnoliopsida; order Ericales; family Primulaceae; genus Embelia; species Embelia ribes. The sequence continues at coordinate 6,593 of MKEJ01024587.1, read as the reverse complement.
AATTTAATCGGCCAAAGATAATAGTTAATAGATAATTAAGAAAACGCTTCTTAAAAGAAAGGTGTAGGACAACTAAATTAGTGAACTCATAATATTTTTAATTTTCCCATACAACTAACCTTGTTTATACTTTTACTTTGAACAATCCTAAAAGTTTTAGACTTATAACTTGAATGAAAACCACAAGGAAAGCATATCTTTACCCTATAGACTCATGCGAGATTTAATCAAGTCAGCCTAGCTCTTGAATACAATAGCTATTCCAATATTTCAAATAAACACCCTCGTAAAGCCATTACATTCTTTCAGTAAAAGAATTTTGTTGTCCAAATTCAAAAGCATAAATAATTTGGAGCCATTATATGAATAGATGGACAATTGCAACGCCGTGTTTGGATGTATTGAGGATGACTATTCAAAATTATTAATCTACAAGTTTTGGTTCTTAGTGTCGTGCAGGACATGGTATATATGACAATATGCAAGATATCGTCCAAGACCTAAAAAAAAATGATGTAAATAAAAAAAGGGAAAAAGATCAAACAAAAATGACTCCAAGTTACTATCATCATCTTCTGCACGTATCTTATATTTCAATTTATTCCAACTTTGTATTTAACAATTAATAACAATTAATCAAAAACATTTTTAACATATGAAACTAACAGGTTTGCGGAAACCTGGTCAGACTGGGATGGTACACAAATAGGAAGAGTGAGAGTGATTTGGCGATGATTTGCATACAGATATGCTAGTGGTGTCAGTATCTACAATGGCACATTAACATTTTAATCGTGTTGAATATGATAAGGAGAAGTAAGCGATTAATGTAAGATATGATATTTGAATTTGGTACAGTGGATGTTGTTTGATTTATTGTGGGCTATAATTAGGTGGTAAGCCAAATCGACTTCTAAACCCGTAATAGAACAGTAGGTAACGTCTTGTTAGTTTGCAACGGGAGTAGAACTGTTGACGAAATCAAATCGCTCGATTGCCGATATTTGTTGGGTGCAAACTATGATTGTATGACGTAAGTATGTGCGTATAAAATGGATATGAATATGACTTTAAACAAGAAATTGTTCGGCATTTGAAATACTTTCCCCCATTTTGGATGTAGTGAATGGAGCATGAAGACGTCATGATGAATCCCCAACCGAAGTCTCTCTAGAGAGGGACTACCTTCAGATAATACACCACTGAGGATGTGTCCCCAAACTAGATCAATATCGAGTTTGCTGAGCAACAAGCTACTACTGTTGATGAGTCATCCTCACACCCAGATGACAAGGTTGAGGATTTGAAAGGCGAAGCGGTTGGTGAAAAAAGCTTTCTGCCTTAAACTGGGGTTCTAGTCCCTTCTGCAATACCTAACGTCAGGAGTTTTGATTCGGCCCCGCTAAATATTGATGCTGGGAATCTATCCCAACTACTACAAAGTGCCATATTAGCCAAACGATAATGGGAGTTATGGCGACTCGACCCTGAATCAATATTACTAATAGACAAGCCCTAGTAGAATGGGCACATCGAAATTTAAGACTATGAATGAGCCAGTGTTTGGTGGGGGAGCGAACCTTATAGAAGCTTGTAGATAGTTGGGAGTAATGGAAAAGTGTTTGAGATATTGGGCGTTGAAGAAGTATTGGTGAAGGTGATTATTGCCCCATTTTATTGGAAGGATAAAACTAATGAATGGTAGATGAGATGCTATGACTCTAAATTTGCTAAATTTGGCTTGGAGTGATTTTAAGGAAGTAATTCTTCAGAAATATTTTTCCAATACCTGAAGAGAAGAAAATAAAAGAAAAGAAAAAAGCGTTTATCGAATTGAAACAAGGAAAGTTCAACTTGGAGTAGTATGCACATATGTTAGAAACATACTTGCAATTCACACTAGAAATGGTATTAACCGAAAAGCTAAGTGTTAGACGATTTGAGTTGGAATACGTCCATCGATTCGGATAGTTTTGCCTCTTAACCGATACAATACATATGAAGAGATAATCGAACCAGCTATGCGATCAGCAACAAAAACCAACATAAGACTAATTCATAAAACTTAAGCGATAAGGATGATGGGACAAGGGAAGGGTGATGCAGATGTTAATGGTAAAGAAAGAAGTGGATGACAATATGGTGGAAAGAGACAATATTACGGTAACAATCAAAGCCAATCCTAAACAAAGTCTAGCAGAAACCAAAATGATTGCTAGATACCTAGATAGGCATACATGTAGGCTAGATACCTAGATAGGCATACATGCAGAATTCACAACAACCCCCTTCTAGGCGTATAATCTTGGCCTCTACCAGATTTAAGGGCACAACTAATCAAGAAGGATGCTTTAAGTGTAGGGATCTAAATCATAAAATCAATAACTGCCCCTCAAATTCAGTACCAAACCTGTCATACTTGCGGAAATATGAACTCGAATTGTCTTAACAGGTCTATTTATAACTTGGGTGTAACACCCTAAATTGGCCTTTCCTTAGGAAAAAGTAACAAATCAATTGACATCTTGGTTCTATTAGTCAACTGTTACGATTAGTCGATTAATTAAAAAATTCAGTTGAATGATACGCATTTTGATAGAAAACAAGACAAATATTTAGCCATGTGTCAGTCTGTTAAAACTTACATAACCCATACATGTACTTCTGAATATACCTGAAAGAGATATTCTCTTTGTCTTTAACAAAAAGATATGTCAAGGTAGAGAGAGAAGAAGTGAGAAATTGGTTAAAATGAGCCAAGTCTTGATGGATTCTTGTTATAATCAAGGTGACGACCTTCTATAAGCTTATTTACATGTGTCTCTCAAGCCAAAATTTCCATCTCGAGGTAAGGTAACCATTGCCTCTTTCGGTATTCTTGTGTTGAGCTTATAAGATGCTTTAAATGATAAATTCTCGATTGTTGTCCAAGAAAACTCTTTATCAAAGCAAAATCTCAAAAAAAATCCCTTCAAGCCTCAACCAATTAGACGGGAAATGGCTCTACCTGTACTCTTATGGACCTTGAGTTGAGCTTACAAGGAGAGAAATGAGGTAACATTGTCATTTTAACCATGAAAACTCAAGTTTCTATTATTGACAGGATGAATCAGTCGATTGACACTCCTTAATAGTCGACTGATTCAATCGGGCAGTTGAGAAAGTGGCTTGCATGTGCTTAATTTTTAGTTTTAAACTTAAATTGACCACATAATTTTGAAGAAATATTGAAAGCAATACCAAACCAACCTTGACTGTAAGATAACAATTTCAAATATTCATTTTGTGAAGGAATTTAGTGATAAAACCTTAAATATCATGACGTTTGGAGGAAGAAAAGAGAAATTTGGCGGAGCCAGTTATGCATGTTGATGAAACCACTTTCTCATGACTTTTAAGGTTAAAGTTTAGGTAATGCGTTCAGTATAACCTCTGGAAAACTTGGTATTTTCCGAGAATAAACAAATAAGTCGACTGATTGCTCTATCAATCGACTGATTTTAAAAAGACAGACTCTTAAGCTGTGTTGCATGTGAATATTTTTCAGCCCTAAGCCCATTTCAAGCATAAAGTTGTGAATATTTGAAGGTGACAATATTGTGGTGACCTTGCTCACAAACTAAGGAATAATTTATCTTGTAGTGGAGGTATAGTTAGGTCATTCCCTAAGAAAATTTAGTACCCTTTGAGATTTTAAGTTATTTAGAGTAATTTTTATAAAAAAAAAAAAGACATTATGTTGTGTAACAATAACCGATGACACTATAATGTGTAAGACGTGGTAAAAATTTTGAGAAAAAAGTAAGAAAAATCACAACACTATTGTATGACATTTAGAGATCATATTATTTCAGTAGTATGTTAACTCTGGTATGAGTTTTTTTTTTCTTTTTTAGGTTACAAGTCATTTTGAATATTATATTAGAAACAAGAAAGGCTATAATAAAGACATGAGACTCTTTAACCTGTAATACTACCAAGATTTGTAGAGACATGAATAGCTACATGAACTTTACTAGAAAGTAACTTATGGCATAACGAACGGCTTGACTTACATAAGGGATTTAGATATATATGGAGACCAAGAGGAGCACCTGACCCCGATAACCTCGATGGAAAGAAATAACAATTTTGGAAATAGATTATGTAATGGTGACTCTCCCTTGTAAAAATATCGATACAAGATGATAAGTAGTAAAACCATGAAGAAAATTGAGATGACCTGCAACTAATTACGTATGCAGACTCAGACGATAACTTATTTGGATGGACATTGATAAGTTGATATGAATAGGAAAGCCATGCAGAAACGAATCTCATTTGCAAACAGTTAAGCATGAAGTTTTAGGTGACGACCTCCCCTCCACCCTACTACCCCTCCACCGGTACCATTAGTAAAATTTGAGAATTTTACTGGTAAAATAATGTAAGGTGAACTAGAAATGGAAACAATGAGAAGCTTTATAATGAAGATGAGTATACTGGGACAAGGGATTTTTACTAAGAGTGAAGGAAACTTCAGACGAGACTTGGTGGAGACAGTTTCCAAATTCTGAATCCCAACTTGAAATGGAGACCGATGTACCTTAACATACTCTTAGTGAATGAGTGAATAAAGTATATTATGAAGTGATAAACTGAACCCTAGACTGTATGAACCATGATGATATTACATTGTAAGTATTATAAGATATAGAGCCAAACATCCATAAGTAATATTTGTTAAGTATTATGCATTGTATTGCATATATTTGAATGTGATAATCATGGCGTATAAGTAAAAGAAATGTTTTGCGAATTAAAATAAGCAACTAAGATGGCGTAAGATATGACATATTGACAAAGGTGCAGAATATGAAAATGACAAACATGATGGATAATCTTAGATATACGAAGGCCTGATATGCAAATATTACAGAAACATAAGGATATAACAAGAGTACCTTCAAAGTTACGTCTTATAAGCATGAAAATGCGAGTTAGGGAAATGCTAGTTGGTGATTTTTAAAGATGTAGTGATTTTATGATGATTATGGTGTTTTATAAAATACGGGCCATAATGGGCCATTTTAAAAAAAATAAATAATTTAGTGCACTTGGCACATTGTACCGAAACGGGGGACAAACCCTCATTTAAGTTCCATTTAAGTCTTTCGTGAGACTTCGGGTGTAGAAGAGCACCCGTTTGAAAATCTTTATGCAAAAAGTCTCGGGGTACTTGTTTCCAGATTGTGCAAAATATTTTTTCTCAACACGTCATTTAGGGCCCAATGTGCCTAAGTATAGTTGATAAGGGAATTTAGAGTGATGATATATGATGCGGTGTGACAATTAGCTATGCGGCGTGATGTTATGGAGTGACAATAGATGTGGTGTAACATATTAAGATGCGGTGAAACAAATAAAATGCATCCTGGTACAACTGCGAACAATACCAGTTCTATAATGCATTCTTGAACCCATCATAGGTCAACTCCCCAATGTCATGTAACTCAACATATCCCTTCCACCATTCTACTCCCTCATCTTGTAAGAGCCACAGAGCTATCCTCGGCATAACAAACCCATCAGTTAACCCCATTAAAATGAAATGATGCTCTAAATTAGGCACCCAAGTGTCTGCTCCCTTTGCATCCACACCCCTACGAAATATGGGTACTTTAGTTCTACTGATCTCTTTCTAAATCCTCATAACCTGATCCCCAACTGTCTATTGACCAGGATGACGAACACCCATTGTCTTGAGTGTTGTCCAAGCTGTATATATTGTTTGCTAGGCCATATGTTAGGACATTATGGTGGTCAACTGTTGTAGATCAACCAGAGCATATGTCGAAGCAACCCAAACTACTCCCGTTACTGGTGTGGGTGCTGCAGGTACCCCCAGTACCACATTGATCTCTTAAGCTGCATGGAATTCCCTCTTAAACCCCTACCGAAGCAACCTTCTCCTCGAAGTGAGCATGCACTATCGGGGGATGATTAGCCTGCTCCCTCCATGACCATTATGACCACACGACCTCCACATCCACGTCCCATACATTTTCGTCGAGCCATCTATAAGATCAAGAGAAATGCAGAGATAATCAATCACATATGCATATTATAAGGTAAGAAAACTATACAAATCCCGAGTAACATATCATTAACTCTGTTCACTATCAGAGATCCGTGTAGGACTTACAAAACGTCCCTTGTCTAACATAGATTGAGTGTCGATATTGGTCACCATAAGTTACTGGGTTTTAAAATGTGAAACATGTGTAAGAAACAATATGGATTGATATAAGTACAACACACAAAAAACAACAAGATAAATTCATTTCCTAAACATCTACCTCAAGCTTCTAGATGCAGCTCACAGGAGACTCTCTACCCGAATGATATAACAACCTACAACTTCTGACTATTATATACCTTGATCTTTAATACCAACTTAATGCCCCATAATTTTAAGCAATCTCAAGTACGTTACTAATACTCAGGCTCATCATAAAATCAAATAAATAGGTAACAAATTTGCTTTATAAATAAGAATTGCTCTATAAATACAGGAAATGAGCAAAATCCAACTGGCCTTATTATCATGTTTT